>CAUYRH010116143.1:0-14230 GCA_963574655.1 Perodicticus potto
ACTCAAATATCTCAGAATGAGACAGGGGATCACACAGATGCCAGGAGACACTCAAATAGCTCAGAATCAGACAGGGGATCACACAGACGCCAGGAGACACTCAAATATCTCAGAATGAGAAAGGGGATCACACAGACACTCGGAGGAGACACTCAAATATCTCAGAATGAGAAAGGGGATCACACAGACGCTCGGAGGAGAGACTCAAATATCTCAGAATGAGAAAGAGGATCACACAGATGCTCGGAGGAGAGACTCAGACATCTCAGAATCGGAAAGGGATTGGAAAGAGGACACGGTGGGAGAGGAGCACCGGCTACCTGCCGGGTCAGCTGCTGGGCGCTCATTGCCCCATTTTACCCCCACACTAGCCCAAGGAGGAAGGTTTCACAATTCTGATTTTGTCAAAGAAGAAACAAATTGCCAAAGCTATGCCTTCAACAAGATTACATAACTAGTAAGTGGAAATCAGAATTGAGATCTAGAACTCTGCCCGGTGCTGCATTTCCCTGCTGGACAGATACACAAGGTCTTCACCCGGGCTGAGCCCTCGTACAATGACAGGGAGGTCACATGGGGACTTTTCCTAGACTCACTTATTATTTCTCCCCTGTCGTAACAGGGAAAAAGCATTAATTACATGCATATTTACTTGTTTGGAGGAAAAGATTAGCGCACAAATTCCAAATACAAAGATAACAGATGATCAGTTGTAGCATTTCCCAGAAATGTGCTTTGCAATTCTTTTTAATAAAGCCTAGTTATTCAGTGATTCATGTGGAAAACAGGACCTGAGGAGTAACCATGTATACTGGACCCAGTTCTTGATCCAAAGAAAGGAAAGTCTGGAAACAAAGCTCTGAGGCCTCTATCAGTACTTAGGCTCAGTGGAACTTGAGGCCTATGACACGTTCAGGTTCAACTCAAATCACAGTGATGTGACTGCCCATGTTTGTCACCAGCACAATGACAAACACAAGATTTAAACAGGGACTGTAGAAACTGCTATCACGTGGCCTTTTGTCCACACAATGGAGAATCCAGACACACTCTACGGATTTCCCCAAGTTCATTGCTTTCACTTTTCGCAGCAGCAGGGTGTCAGGTGGAGACGCCACTAAGCGCACACACAACTGATTCAGGGCCTTCCGGGCAGCCACAGTTTCAATTAGCAAGCAGTAGACTGGACCACAGTGAGAAACATTCTGCCCAGATAAATATTCTGACAGCTTTCTGGTCTCACAGAATTTCAGTGTGAGGCTGGCAAGTTGGCTGAAAATGCAAGTCATTTATCAAAGAAATAATTAAATGGAGAAATGATTGATAGATGCAAAGATAGATGATAGATGGGTAAGTAGGTAGACAGGCCTTCCTGCAAGTCTACCAGGATTCTAATTTAAAGGCAGTTGGAAAAGGTGTTTTTATGTGTCAGAGGAAAAATGGTCTTAGCTCTGAATTTATCTCCTTTCATAGATGGGCTCACATGTTTTTTTCTTCCTACTTCTTTTTTTTTTTTTTAATTGAGACAAAGTCTCACTTTGTTGCCCCCTATAGAGTGCTGTGGTGTCACAGCTCACAGCAACCTCAAACTCTTGGGCTCAAGCCATTCTCTAGCCTCTGGCTCCTGAGTAGCTGGAACTACAGGCACCCAACACAACAGCTGGCTATGTTTTTTGTTTGGCAGGTCCGGGCCAGGTTCAGAACCAACCAGCCCTAGAGCATGTGACCAGCAGCCAAACCACTGAGCTATGGATGCCAGCCTCTTCCTACCTCTTTATCACACTATACTTTACTCATGAAATGGAACAGAGAGCATTTTGTCCAGGAGAGGGACGTCACTCATGCCTGCAGCCTGCTGACCCTTCCTCAGTCAAACTGACCATGAACTTTTCATAATAAATATGTTGGGATCAAACGAATTTCAGAAAAAGTTTTGTGCTTTGTTCTCTTTTAATTCCACTCCCTGAGGCCTGATTTTGTTTATCTTCCTGCCCACCATCTATGCTTACCTGGCCTCTCTGCTGATCAGCCCTTTCTCCCACCTGGGACGGCGCAGGAAGCTAAGGGCCGTCAGCACCCACCTCCCCGTGGAGAGTTCCTCAGTGACCATCAGCTCGTGTCACTCAGAGCCAACCAGGCAGAAGTAGCCACCAGACCCTCACTTTGCCTTCCTCTGAGACAGTGACCCCCTCTCTTCTCACGCTCCCTTTTGGCTATTTGGGGTCAGAGTCAGCTTCTTCAGCCCTGCGTCATCTGGTTTCATTGGCACAGGGATGTTTTCAGTTACTAAGCTGTTGATACTAAAATAAAAGATGCTATGAGTACTATTTTTAAATCTTCTAAAAACTACATTTTCTGGCTCGGCGCCTGTGGCTCAATGGGCTAAGGCACCAGCCACATACACCTGAGCTGGCGGGTTCAAATCCAGCCCTGGTCCACCAAAGAACAATGACGGCTACAACCAAAAAATAGCCAGACATTGTGGTGGGCTCCTGTAGTCCCAGCTCCTTGGGAGGCGGAGGCAAGAGACTCGCTTGTGCCCAGGAATTGGGGGTTGCTGTGAGCTGTGATGCCACAGTACTCTATCCAGGGTGACAGCTTGAGGCTCTGTCTCAAAAAAAAACAAAAACAAAAAAAAAACTACATTTTCTATAAAATTTAGATTCCCAAAAGGTGCTCTTACAAGCATGCTAAGAGATGTAAGACGCAGCCCGCCCTATAGAGTGAACTGTGCTGCGTAGTAATGCTGTTCCCCATGGCAATGGAAACACAACAGGCATCCACGCTCCAGGTGTGATGCTGCCCAGAGCAAGAGCAGAGATTAGTCACGAGTGGGAGAATCACTGTCTCGGAGAGAAAGGAGGAGAGCTGGTTCTCAGTAAGAATGGGCTGAACTCTACAGAGGTGGTGGGGGCTCCTTGAGGGCCTGGAATCCAGACGGAAGGAAGGGCACATGCAAAGCACAGAAAAGGGAATTTTCAAAACAATAAAAATTCACATTTTGCCTACACAAATTGAAGTGTCCTTTAGGGCAGATGGATTGGGCCTCCAATGCTACATTATGAATTTCACTTTCTTCATTGATGGGTGGTTCCCAAAAGTTTGCCATGGGTCTGTGACCATCCAAGTCTACGTTTGCACTGGACAGAGAGAAATGAGGAAAGTAAGACAATTTGTAAGGTTTTTGGTTTTCTTTTTTTAATGAATTGAAACACTTTCATCTTACAATTTAAAAGTTCTTCCCTTATTTTGAGATTGTGTGTTTCCTTTATTTGAAATCAAATTCAACTGTTTTTACAGAATGATAGGAAGAGCAGACTGCACTTTGTGGGGGGTTTCTAATGTCTTACTTTGTAAATAAAAATTGGCAACACTCTGTCAAGCTCCCTAACTCATCTTTGTTTCACTGGCGTGTGAAACCCAAAATTTGGGAGCCACTTCCAAAGGTAATGTTCCCTGCCCTCCCCTGACAGGGGGAAGTGGTGTAAAGACCATTCTTCAGGAAATATAAGTCTGGAAGCAACACTTTAAAGGAGAAAAGAAGGGAGGAAAAAGTGAAAAAGTAGAAAGGCAACAATTGGACAGGCCATGGCTGACACAGGAAAGCAGTCAGAAGCAGCGGCCGGATCCGACCCATGGCATTTACCGGACTGAGAGGCGATGGGTGCAGAGGCGGCAACAGGATCGGCGTCTGAGCAGACACCCACGACCAGGGCATACTCTGAGAATCAAGTCTGAGCCTCTGGGACATCCACACAGAGAGGAGAGAGACAACCATGGGGATTTGGAAGAGACACGGGGACGGGGGAAGCTGGAGAGGCCCAGGGAGGCACGGCTTGGCCTCTGCTACATAAACACCAGGGCCGAGAGCACAGTCGGGAGGGGAGCAGGGAAGGCTGGGGACCCCACCACCTGCTTTCCTCCATTAGTGCATATCCTCTGCTGACAGGGACCAAGGCCAAAATTCACCTTTTCAGAATACACCCTAACCCATGAACTTTGACTTTTACTATTATCATTTCCTTATTGATTTACCTCAGATACTATTATTTTAGAAACAAAAAAAATTTCTCAAGCCCTCTTAGTGCATTTCTGTATTGCTACATATTCCCATGAAGTTCAGCACTGTGTCAAATTGTGATGAGCTGGGAACTGATGAATTAAAACGGAAGTTATGGAGCCTAGGAGATCTGTGACTTTGCATCAAATATAAGAAGACCGAATGAGACCTGAACTAGAACGACGCTTCTGCGTTATAAGGCTCTGAGTGACATCAACAAAAGACAGTCGGGCTGTGAGCTCCTCAGAGACGTTTTCATCCTGGATGTTAGAGCTGTGGGCAGCATGTCTCTTGTGTGGTGACAATGGCTAATCTTTACTGAGCATTTATTACGGTCTATACATTTCAAAGTATAGCCTCGATCTTCCAAAACACTTATCAGGTAGATGATTGGACCACAGCTGATTTTCAAGTAATAAAGGAAGATACTGAGAGAAGATAAATTACTTGTCTGAAGTCATCACGTAGAAAGAGACTGAAGTGGGATTAGAGTTTAGTTGCATTGATTAGGCTGCATTCTTTAACAAATGACAAATAACCAGATACAACCAGTTTAAAGAAAAAGGAAGTTATGAATTCCCACTATTAAAGCCACAGAACAGGCCAGAGCAGAAGGGCCGTGACCAGCAGCTCCAGGGGCCTGTGAGACCCGTGTCCCCTCCCCAAACACCTCTCCCACTGTGAGGTCACAGTGTCCCCAGAGGTCCCAGCCTCCACCAGGTTCAACCAGGACAAATGGAAAAATGCTGCTGTCCCACCCAGAAATCCCTGGAAAAGCCTCACAGCGTCCACTATCTTTA
The DNA here is from genome assembly GCA_963574655.1 of Perodicticus potto. NCBI lineage: Eukaryota > Metazoa > Chordata > Mammalia > Primates > Lorisidae > Perodicticus > Perodicticus potto. Next base: position 4,861 of record CAUYRH010116143.1, read on the forward strand.
ATTGTCATATTTTGCTGTGTAAAATGTGCCGCAGTATGCAGTGCACACCTGGTTTTGGCCCAAACTTTCAAGAAAACACCCCTCCAAAAAGGGGCCCCTCCGGGAAGGTCTGCGTCAGGCCTGGAAATGCACCGCAGGTCACACAGGTCCCGCAGCCCCGGCCCGAGCAGCTGCCCCCCAAACACACACACGTCAGGGCGCCAATGGCCACGTGGGCAGCCGGGAGGCTTCCTGGGCCTGTAGGGGGTGGGCTCCCAGGCTTCTCCTGCGGCTGGACCTCACCCCACACAGCCACGCACCACCTCACCAGCCCACCGTGCCCACCACCCAGGAGCAGAGAGGAGCCGCTCCGGCCGCTCCCCCAGATCTGATCCTGAGTCCCCAGGACTGGAACCCGCACACCCCTGGTGGGACCCAGGTGGAAGGGCGTGCCCCACGAGGCCTGCTGGGCTTCCTACTCCAGAGTCAGCCAGATTGTGTATCAATAATGCGCACTTTTTTTACCCAAATTTTTGAGGCAAAATAGGGATTTATCCACTTGGATAATGCAAGTGTAGTGGGAAAATCTTTATTTTCCTTCAAAAATTTGGGCAAAAATAGTGCTCATTATTGACACACAATGAGACATGGGCAGGTTCCTGCCCTGGAGGAACCCTCGGGTCTGTGCACAGCCAGGCTCCAGCCGAGGTGTGCCGCAGCGCCTTCCTGAATGCAGGTGGGGACTGTTGAGCTGCGGTGACCCAGGGGTGATTAACACATCAGGCTGCATGGATGCTGGTGGTGTGATGGGTGAGAATGGGTATCTCTGACCTTAGAATTTCCTTTCTGAAGAATCTGAGCTTTTAAGCACAAATCATTCCAGCTCAGCCCTGCAAAGCCATAAAGAACAGATGAGCTTTGTGCGCAGGACAGGACGCTGCTCTCAAGGCCTCCTGTATACGTCTCTGCGTGTGTCAGAACTGCTGGCACCTGGAGTGGAGACAAGGCTGTGTGACAACACGATGAACACAGCCTGCCAGAGAGGCGTCCCTGGGGGACAGGAGGCAGGGGAGCGGCCCGAGGGAGTGGGGGCCACAGGGGCTGCAGCAGAGGGTGGGGAGTGGCCGAGGGCAGGGGTACACTTGTCCTACGTCACTCAGTGAAGTGACTGAGAAGGAGGCGCCGACCTCAAAGTCTGCTTTCTAAGCCAAGTGTTCACACCAGAATCCAGCTGGAAATTCCTCCCTCCTGACCAGCTGGAAGATTTTCTTCCATTTGCCCCCAATACTGGGGTTTAGTGTAGAAGCATTAGCAAGCACCCCTCAGCGCGTATCCCTGAGAGCCTTACCAGATTCCACAAAGAACCAAGCTCAGCCGGAATTGGCCCCCCATGAAGAAGGGACAAAGGGACCAGCCTGGGCCTGTCTGGGATCATCGATCGTCGCCTATTTCTCTGGGAATATTAACTCACAGGTTGGGTCTCTCTTCATCTCAAAACCTTTTCTTCTTTAGTTGCAGCTGATTCTCCATCATGTTATGGTAGGAAGAAAGCACGGTACCTGGACATTGATGTTTCATGGCTGTGTTGATGGAACAGTTTATACAGCAGTGAAATCCCAGCTCTTCATGCCTGAAAAGCAAAAGGAAATGCTCCCCTGGGCCACCGGCTAGCTGTGTAAACTCAGGGAATGTCTGTCGCTTCCTCTTCTTTAAAACTCCAACAGAGAACAGCTCATTTCTGTCCTTTACCCTGCAGTGAATGCAGCAGAGTCTGTGCTCAAACCAGTGAGTTTTGAATGGTAACTGAAAAGTCTGTGTTCTTTTATACTCTCAACACCCCATTGAACACTTCCTTTAGCCTCGAAAATTCTAAAGCAACAATGAATATATTCCTTAATAGTTAAGGAGCAAAAAAAATGTTCCTATTGAAATTGAAGCATAACACAAACAGGGAACTGGGTCCAAAATAACAGGGTGGTGGTTTCGGCTTTATCCAGAAGCTGTTGGATGTGATTGAAACAGTCTTACAAAACATGCCTTTTCTCCATGCCTATTGTCCTCTTCATGTTTCCCAATTGGTATCTGCTATTTAAAAACTGAACTAAATTCCACTGAGAGGAAACAGAAAAAAAAAAACTGAACAAAAATTCTCAAAGGAAAAGAAAAAGAAAATAGTGGTAATATGTGTACCTACTTGAATTCTTCACTTTCACTATTTTATACTCTCTGATAAAAATGGGCAAAGGGAAACTTGAGTCTCCAGCCTGGCTTCACTCAGCAGTCATCCCAGACCTCACCCAGACATCGGTCCAGTGGAGACGGCCAGGGCTTCCCCAGGGCATAGCTGGAATGGACTCTGCTTGGGCCATCTGTGCTTCCTGATGTACAGGGCACGGCTCCTCTCACCTCAGATGCACGGGTTGAAACCAGAACAGACAGGATTGGATGGCCAGTCAGCCCAGGGCGAGATTAAGTTATCAGCAGAGTAAGCAGGTTGAGGGCACCAGCAAAAGTGGGCAGCAGAGACAGACACACATAAAGAGAAACAGGTAGAAAACTAAACATTTCCATCTTGATGAATCTACTCGTAATTTTAACTTTCGCAATCAGAATGTTTTTAAGAAGCTATTTAATTTTTATATGAATGTAATTTTTGTGATATTTGGAAAGATTAACTCCTTTACATAAGCAAGGATATCATAATCCTTTTAGAGTTTAAGTGCTCTAGGTCAGCCCCTTCAGTTACCCCCACACAGGAAGCTGCAGTCCAACTTCTACCCTAGAGAGGAGGGGTAGGGGGTAGGGGTGGGGGTAGAGGGGTGGAGGATGGGACAGTGGGGGGAATGGGGAGAGTGGGGGGTGAGCACCTGACACAAAGTCATGGCTAGAACCACAGGATTCTTGGAAAGCTGCTGTTCTGAATTCCTGCCTCCAACTTCCAAGGACTTATCATCAAAGCTTTGGGAGCCGTTTCCTTGTTCCAAACAGAACACCTACCACAAGATTCCTCAGGTTGGATCGTGGTCACTGGTCTCAGAATCTCTTGGACCTGACCTGACCCTCAGACTTTTCAACTGGACTTTACAGTTTGCAAACTACAAGCACCCCTCTGAATTCTGAGATCCATGATGTGGGTATGTATATGCATTCACATACATGTACACATGTCCAAAATTTAATGTATCAATGGAGGGAAACGAGTGATGATATGAATTCAAAGAAGCCTTTGAGACCTCTCTAATCCTACCAGGAGCATCTCTCATTTGGACAATGTTGACACCCCTAAGGCCCTGGTCTCGGTTGCCGCAGGAAGGAACCAGGCATGACACAGATTAGAAGCACAAGCTTGCAGGAGGTGGGCTAACCTCAAGTGCAGGGTAGCCCCGAGCCCCCTCCACAATGGCTATTTATTAAGGTTATACACAGCAGGTGTGGAGAGTTAAGGTAATTACATATGAGGGCTGCATGCGTAAGGATTGCCACGTGCTCTTTCCTCGCGTGTCCTTTCCCCACAACCCCCGTGAAGAAGTATTAAGCATCTTATCTCATTCCGGAACACTGAGTTACTTGGGGGATTGCCCCCAAGTCACAAAATGTCTCTAGGCTTGCCAGGAGACTGTCCTGTTCTCAGCATTTCCTTTTAATGTGATAAGAATCAGTAACTGTCCTTTGCAAGCATGGTATCCATTCCTCTACAGGATAAAATGTAAAGCAGAGTTCCTTACAATGAATCTCAAAAAAGTTTTTTAAACCTATCAATGACTTTTCTTGTACTCACCAGTATATTTCTCATTGTTTAGTTTCTATCAGTATAAAAAAGTAAATCTTATATAACATTCGCATTATTGTTTTAAGGGGTCATATTTTATTTAAATATATCGGATATGATTTTGTTGGCATTTAAAAAACTGTTAACAGGAAAACATAGATGACTGAGTGATGATTATGTTAAAATGAAGTAGAATTCTCCTACAAACTATAACAATGATTATTTGTAATTATAAACTATATGGTACGAGGTTGAAAGTAAAAATATAACTATTTGATGTGCCTCTTCACATTGATTTACAAATTTGAAATGCTGTCACTCTCTCCCAGTGCACACATATTTTCTCTGCTTCCCTCAGAATCCATCTAGCAAGGAACCAGTTCTGGAGTTTTATTTCAGATGTGGTTCAAAGGGAGGTTAACGGCAGAGTTCTGTGTGGGAACTAACCTTACCTGACACCGTCTAATAAAGGATGTCATGTGTTTGTAAAGAAAATAATGTAACCGGAAACATTGTCAATGACACCGCACAAAAAGAACAAGAAGCTACTGTGAAACAAATAATTTGCATTGATTAAATTTCATTGTGGAGAAGTTGAGATATTGAGAATAAATGAGATTTGCCAATGATTACCCTGTCATCATGTGGATTTTAGGGATCTAAATATCCACCTCATGTCACAGGCCCACGTCTGCCTCTTTGAATAACTCTTAGTCTCACTGATGATTGCTGCTTTATTTTCTTGTTATCAAATTTACTTCTTTCCATTAAATAGAAAGTCCTCCGGTGAATAAATGGATCTTTGAAATTTGTCTAAAATTACAATGTAACATATGCACCGTGTAGATAAACTTTTGCTCAGATGAAAATGTCGGTAAGTCATCTGGTATGTGATTACTAAAGCTTTTTGTATAAAAATAACTGCTGCATTTGATTCTGGTAATCTAAGCTCTTTTTCTTTTTCTTTTTTTTTTTTTTTTTTTTGCAGTTTCTGGCCGGGGCTGGGTTTGAACCCTCCACCTCTGGCATATGGGGCCAGTGCCCTACTCCTTCCCTTTCCATCCCAAAGATGGAGATCTTTGGTACAGTGAGACTAGTTGTATGAGATTTGATGACCGTAATTCATCAAATCCGTAAGTTCTACTTAAAGACATAATAGTTATTTTACCCTAACTTAGAAAATTGACTTACAAGGTCATTATACAAATTATTTTATGTAATTCATGTTTTAGCAAAGTATGGGTTAAATGGAATACTTTCTAGGAGGCCAGATTTAACACTGCAAACACCCTTCTCATCTTCCGATACTAGGATAACTAAAATAGTTTATTCACAGACTTCAGATGCAGTGGAAGAATGAAGAAGCTATTTGGAAACATTCAAACAAGAAACATTTCAAATTAGTCAGATATTGACAAAAGAAAAGATTTTGGGGGGGAGCTGGAATAGCCATATAATTTCTTTCATTCTTTTAGTATAAAGTATTGTGTTTTGTTTTGTTTTGTTTTTTTGAGACAGAGTCTATGTCCCCCTGGTGCCATGGCGTCACAGCTCACAGCAACCTCAAACTCTTGGGCTCAAGCAATTCTCTTGCCTCAGCCTCCCACGTAGCTGGGACTACAGGCACCTGCCACAACGCCCAGCTATTTTTTGTTGCAGTTGTCATGGTTGGTTAGCTGGTCCAGGCTGGGTTCGAACCGCCACCTTTGGTGTATGTGGCTGGTGCCATAACCACCATGCCAAGCTGATAAAGTATTTTTACCACTAGAATGTTTTCTCTCCCTATTACAAGCAATTGCCTTTAATATGGTCTCCGACATAAACAGACATTTTTCAAAAGAAGATAGTCAATGGACCAACAAACATATTAAAAAAGCTCAACTTCACTAATCATCAGGAAAATGCGAATTATAACCATTATATACTACTTACCCACTAGAATGGCCCTTATTAAAAGTCACTTATACACTATAGGAATATAAATCAGTACAGCTTCTGTGGAGATCAGTGTGGAGATTCCTTGAAGAACTAGGAGCAGACCCTTCAATCCAGCAATCCCCATACTGGGGATCTACCCAAAGAAAAAGAAGTTGTCATATCAAAAAGACATCTGCACCTGTGTGTTTATCATAGCACAATTCTCAATTGTGAAGACATGGAAGCAATCTCAATGTCCACCAACAAATGAGTGAATAAAGAAAACACACACACATCATGGAACATGACTCAGCCACAAAAAAAGAATGAAATGCTGTCTTTTACAGCAACGAGGATGGAATTGGAGGGCATTATTCTGAGTGAAGTAACCCAGGGACTGAATAGCAAACACATGAGTTCTCATGAGTGGGGCTAAGCAGTGGGAGCTTCTAGTCACACAGAGCCTCTTAGACGCTGGAAACTCAGAAGCAACAGGTAGAGATGGGTGGAGGGTGAAAAGTTATGAAAATGGACACCTGTCAGGTTACAGGAAAATTAGAAGCCCTGTGTTCTCCCGTAAGGAGAGAAAGAGGAGAGACATTTTTTTAAAGTAGTGTCTATTAGTGTCTTCTATGATGTAAAATTATAATAGTGAACTATGTTGATTCCTAAGTCTTCATTCACTAAAAGATGCTAAGAACAGATTATGATTTCTCAACTGTGTTTTCCTCTTGGCATCATCCCCATCCACTGGGACTACCAAGTATATGATTTCACTTCCACCCTTGCCAAGTGTAACAAGAAATTTAATATTTGTTCATTGCACTAATTTAAGCTCCAACATTTTCACGATGGCACACAAAAACACACGACAATAATGAACCCCACTCAGCAAGACACCACCACACACCAACACGAACACAGCTGTGCGACACTGATACTCCAAGGCTAAGAAACCTTACCAAGGTATTTGTACAGTGCCACCAACGTGAATGCACCATGGCAAGTTCACCAACTTAATTGTCAAGCCTGGTACATTGACTGTTGAAGACAACAAACGCCTCTTTACTGGGAGGTGAAGAGAGGGCTCCACTTCACCATTCTCCTTAGTGTCACCAATGGGTATTCACAGAAGATGGCTGTAGACATGACTAATTATTTTTGAAAACCCAAATCTAAGGGATTCCACAAAGGGCTCAATAAAAGCTTATTATTATTGTTGTTATTACTGAGCTGTCACTTATGGTTTAAAATAATGTTTTAAAGGGCTATACAATTAAGGTTTCAATCAGTTATATCCCCTGCAACATTTCACAATGAAATATGATACAAACATACAAATGTGCAGCTCACAAACTTCATAATCTTTTAAACAAATGTATTACTTCTTCAAAATAACTAGGTTTTTTTTTCCCCTATAATCTTTGATTATATGCTTATAATCATCATTTAACTATACTTTATCCCCTACAGAAACAAAAAAAAAGTAGGACTTCAATCTTTTCTTTAGTTAACAGAATTCATATAACACCTCCAGCAAAGTAAAAAGAAAACTCTTTTGGGCGGCGCCTGTGGCTCAAAGGAGTAGGGCACTGGCCCCATATGCCAGTCATGGTGGGTTCAAACCCAGCCTCAGCCAAAAACTGCAAAAAGAAAAATTCTTCTTAGCAAAGTATCTCAAGAATGGAAGAAAAAGTATCCAATGTACTCAGCCCAACTATGAAGCTACTTTATAGCTTTCATATGAAGGCTATAACCCAATTATAGCACAAGAATATGGGGAAAGGGGAAAGGGGTAAAGGAGAGGAGGGGAGGGGGAAGGTTGGGTGGAAGGAGGGTAATTGGTGGGGCCACAACCTATGGTGCATCTTAGAAGGGTACAGGAGAAACTTACTAAATGCAGAATACAAATGTCTTTATACAATAACAAAGAAAATGCCATGAAGGCTATGTTAAACAATTTGATGAAAATATTTCAGATTGTATATGAAACCAGCACATTGTACCCCTTGATTGCACTAATGTACAAAGCTATGATTTAATAATAAAAAAAAAAGATGTAGACTTAAGATTAAAATAAATACATAAAAAATCAAAGGCGGTGCCTGGGCTCATCGAGTAGGGTGCCAGCCCCATATACCGAAGGCGGCAGGTTCAAACTCGGCCTCGGCTGAAGTGCAAAACAGAAAAATAGCCGGGCATTGTGGCAGGCGCCTGTAGTCCCAGCTACTCGGGGATGCTGAGGCAAGACAATTGCCTAAGCCCAGGAGTTGGAGGTTGCTGTGAGCTGTGTGATGCCACAGCACTCTACCAAGGGCAATAAAGTGAGACTCTGTCACTACAAAAAAAAAAGAAAGAAAGAAAAAGTGCTATGACATCTGCTAAGGTGAGCAGCACCCCTGGGAAGCTGCACGCTTTGGAAGAGATGTGCTTCTCTCTCTACTATAAGAGTGATTAAACTTTCTCATTGTATCTCAAACACATAAAAGGTAAAGTTGTTATGCACTTGTCAGTTCTGTGCTGGGAGTATTTTAGGGAAATTCTGAATATTCATAGCCCTTTTCTGTCATAGTTAAACTAAACAGCAGTGAACCAACGGTGGGGGAGGGAGTCAGACAAACCACCCCTGATCCCTCACAGAGCATGATGTTTTTAACATTCACTCCTACGCATTATAGGTGCTCTGGGAAGCTTTTTCTTAGTGACACCAACCCTCTATCAGCATCTGCCTGCTAAGAATTTGTTTTCCTATTTGCAGACTCCCACTGGGTGATCACTATTGTGACTGTCACGTTCTCTGATCACAGAGACCATGTCCAGCCTCCCAGATTATCATTCGCATGTGGTATCTGTGGGTGCTGATTGACTAAGCACAGTGCAATTATAGGTATTTGTTAGACGTATTTTAATGAGGTGACATTTCCTACAGCTTTAAGGAGCCTGGTGTTTTCAGAACAGTCAGTACCTGGTTTAAAGTGTCCCAGACACTCACCTGCCTGCTTCTGCTGATCTGGATGTGACCAGAGTGTCATCTCTTGCTGTCCTCTGAACAAGACAGATGAAGGAGCTGTTCTGAGGACCTTGGAAGGTGGATTAGAAAAGTAAGAGGGGCTAAGAGGAGAAAGTGGCTAAAATTTCAAGTATCTTAATATATACAAAAGAAAGAGCCATGTTCCAAGAGCTCAGGCTGAGTTGTGAAAGAACTACAGGATTTTTCCAACTGTAACTACACCCAGTCACTGGATATATCTGAAAAGCCCTAGTGTGGAAAGTCATATGACAACCAAGTGGTTAAGCCGAGTTTAAGTGCCATGTCCTTGGACAGAGGTTAAACCTAATGTCAGCTGCTGAGTGGGATTCGACTGCCTACCCAGAGGCCCCGGACCTCTTTGCAAACACGGCAGTTAGAGATGGACACAGCTCATTGATTCGTGATATCTGCATGACTTAAGGTCTTCCCCCCATGCCTAGAGCCAAGATGCTCTGAAAAGCCTGAGCAGGCTCGGCGCCTGTGGCTTAAGCGGCTAAGGTGCCAGCCACATACGCCTGAGCTGGTGGGTTCGAACACAGCCCGGCCTGCCAAACAACAATGTCGGCTGCAACCAAAAAATAGCCAGGCATTGTGGTGGGTCCCAGCTACTTCGGAGGCTGAGGCAGGAGACTCGCTTGAGCCCAGGAATTGGAGGTTGCTGTGAGCTGTGATGC
>CAUYRH010116147.1:0-13141 GCA_963574655.1 Perodicticus potto
TTTTTTTTTTTTTTTGAGACAGAGCCTGAAGCTGTCACCCTGGATAGAGTGCCGTGGCATCACAGCTCACAGCAACCTCCAATTCCTGGGCTCAAGTGAGTCTCTTGCCTCAGCCTCCCAAGTAGCTGGGACTACAGGCACCCGCCACAACGCCCGGCCATTTTTTTTTTTTTTTGGTTGCAGCCATCATTGTTGTTCGGCGGGTCCGGGCTGGATTCGAACCCGCCAGCTCAGGTGTACGTGGCTGGCGCCTTAGCCTGTTGAGCCACAGGCGCCGAGCCTACATTTATGATTTTTAAAAAAGGAACTCTTAGCAAATCAGAAATGAAGCATCAACTCCTTGATCTGTTGTCTTAAAAATCATATAGCAAAAATGACTCATTTTAAAAATAAATAAAATATTAAAAGCTTTTCCTCTGAGATCTGGACAAGACAAGGATCCCCACTGTCACCACTTCTGCTTAGTATTGTAATAGAGGTCCTAGGTGGTACGAAAGCTAGGAAAACAAATTATAAAATGTATAAAGACTGAAAAAGAAATGAAACTGTAATTGTTCATAGATGACCTGAACATACATATAAAAAATCTAAAGAAAAAAAATTTCAGATAAAATTGCAAAATTAGTAAGTGAATTTGGTAAGGTCTGCACAGGTATAATGTCATTAAATGAAAATTATACATATACAAAAAAATTACAAAATGAAATTTTAAAAAGTGATGCTATTTTGGTATTACTAATAACTGTTTTTACAGTAGCACTAAAAAACATTAATACTTAGGAATAAATCTAATGGAAGATATACAAGACTTCTCCATGAAATACTTAAAACAATATTGAGAATCATTAAAGATCTAAATATATAGATATTTCATGGTCTTAGATTAGAATATTCAATAACCTAAAACTATAAATTCTTCTGAAATTAATCTATTAAGTCAGTGAAATACTAATCAAAATCCTAAGCAAAATGTTTGTGGAAGTTGAAAAGATAATTCTCAGAGTTATATAAAAATGCAGAAGGCCAAGAGTAGTCAAGATAATCTTACAGAATGATACCACAGAATATCAATACTTACTATAAAACTACAATAATTAAGACAGTATGAAACTGGCACGAGGATGGACAAACAGACCAATAAGCAAAGTAGGGAGTATAGAAACAGCCTAGCACATGGATACTTGATTTAACATAAAGGTTGCATTTAAGGCAGTGGATAGAAGATGTATTTTCAATGAATGGTGCTGGAAAAAATTAATCTTGATCCTCTACCTAAACCATTCACATAAATCAATTCCCATTAGTCTGGAGATCTTTATGTAAAAGATTGAAACACTGAAGTTTCTAACTAGAAGATAGGAAAATATGTTCATGACCTTGGGGCAGAGAAAGATTTCTTAGGACAGGAAAAACATTATCCATTAAGTAAAAGACTGATAAATTAAAAACTTCTGTACATCAGAAGATAATATCACTGAACCCTGATCTTAGAATGCCAACCTCCAGACATGTGAGAAATAAATGTTTGTTATTCACTAAGAGAGTGAACAGGCAAAACTCATTCATGTTGTTAGCTATTAGAATAGTGGTAATCTTTGAAGAGGAGGAAACAATGGTGATTGGGAGGAAATACAAGGAGATCTTCTTAGGTGCTTTTAATGGTCCATTTCTTGGTCTAGGAGGTAGTGACATGAGTTTCTTTCTGTTAGTTCATTTGTGTTTTGAGCATTATGTATGTGAGCTATGTTTTGATTTAAAAGTTTCCACAGTAGTTTCTGAAGCCCAGTCTATTTTTTTGAGACTTAACTGTGTAGCCCAGAGCTAAAGGATCTGGGTAGTAGAATAGGATGGGTGGCAGGGGAATTGGTATATTTCATTATTAAATGAGTCTGGCAGTGAGAGTAGCTTCTACTGATCTTTAGGCTCAACACTATTTGGCCCAGGACTGGGGACTATTCAGCTGTCACTCCTGGGAGCAGGAGAGAGTCTTAGATCTTAATGTAGCACAGCATAGTCTGTGTTTTACAATGCTCAATTCCAGTGGAAGGAGGAAGACCGCCCACAGCGGGGAGGGGGCAGGAAAAGAAGGAGTGGGCTGGTTCTTTCCTAGTTATTGAAGCAGCTCCTTGAGCCATAAATATTGTTCCTTTATCTAATGCCCATTATAATTGTATCTTGAAGCAAGTGAAGAAAACATATTTAAAGTTAGAAATAGAAAGCCCGAATTATGGAATTGCTTTTCAGTCTTTGCGAATATTTATATTTATAGCTCGATCTTTTCATCAGTTTGAGGTATTAGAAAAATATAGGCCATAACTTCCTAGAGCACCAAAATGTTGGGCTTTCAGAACGCTTCCAAGTTTCCATTGGTTAAGTATGGGAAGTTAATTTGGCATTCACTAAAATAGTTGAAAGCTATAATTTTCATGATCCTAAACTGGATTTTCTCTCCCTCCTGTCATCACTGGTTTATACAAAGATAAGGGATATCTTCCAACTTATGGAAATGGATACTGGTTGAATGTACTTAATGCCACTGATTTATATATTTAAGAAAGGATAAAATGGTGAATTTTATGTTAGGTACATTTTCCCACAATAAAAAAAAAAATCACAAAAAAAGATATGTGATTAGGAATTTATAAATATGAAATCTCTTTAGTGTAATTTTTCTAAATAAGCTAAAGAAATGACTCTGACAACTGCCTATGTCCTTATACTTACTATGTATAAACAAGGTACTCTTGTTATTTATTTTCCCAGCATCATATCCTATAACTTTATGAGCTAATATTTTTAAAATAAATATGTTGTTAATAAAAATATTTAAACTCATTTTGACATTTGAGCATATTGTTCTCATACCAAAAGTCATTTGGTTTTGATTTTTAATCCTTTCACCATCTTAGGCAGTCTAATATTGATGTACTCTGTTCTCTGGTGTCATTTCTGTGATCTATGAGTTGTTGACAATTTCCCTTGTCATTCTTATAAAGCTAACAATCCTTTTATACTCATTTTATATTCTTTACTTTAAGTTAAAGAAAAGTAATATATCCAGCAAGAGAAATACTCAGTTTAACAGAGGCCTTTATAGTATTTTTAATATTTTTACACTATTTTCTAGTATTTTTATTTTCTAAGCTTAGGTTATTTGGCAATTCTGCAGTATCTCTGAAAAAGAGGCTCATTTCAAAAAAGGCTACGGATTAGTGGATGATTAGCTACTTTCACCTTGTAGGGATTTTCTTCTCAACCCTTGAAGAATTGAGAATTTGAGACTTTTCCATGTTTGAAATATATGTCTTACCCCTCAACCAATATGTGTCTGAGTCATAGAAAATTACTATATTATGATATTCATGTTCTTATATTCTCTCTCTCCCTTTTCTCCCATTTCTTTCCTTTTCTCCCCCCCCCACTCCTTACCCCGATCATCCCCTTCCTCCCTTATATCCCTGAAGCTATCCTGGCCTTCTAGTTGTACCTCAAGCTGTACAGGACAGTAGTTTAACAAGAGTAGCCCGCTGCTATCGACACAATCGCCTGCCTGTTGTATGTTGGAAAAACTCAAGAAGTGGTACTCTGCTCCTCCGATCTGGAGGTTTCCATGGGAAGGGAGTTGTTGGTCTTTTCAAATCTCAGAACTCTCCCCAGGCTGGTAAGCATCTCTGTACAGCACAGAGTATTCACTTAAGAGGATTCCTTAAAATAAAGGAAGTAAAATCTGAGAATTCTAATTGTGCCTTTTCATCAAGCCTTGACTCACACATAAACTTTTCCACTGTACTGCATACAATTTATATAGCTTAAATGAGAACGATACTTGGTATTGTGGAGGTCTGCCTTGAATTTGACATCCTACTTAATATGTATGGTCTGTACTTGGATCTTAATAGAAATTAATATAATAAAGTCTTTGGTCTAGGCAATTTTATTCAAGCAAAACAAAGTATCCACTAGATTATACCAGTCTTTCTCTTCCTTCTGGGAGGTATCTAAAATATTTAACAGCTTCAGAGACAAGTAGAAATTCTGTTCCATGTGATAAGACAAATCTATTCTCATTCGTACAAGTCATACACACACACACACACACACACACACATACACACACAAACACACACACGGTAGCAAGCTAAGCTAAAGGACCAAAATGCTGCTTTAGGGGCTCTCAAGCAAAGAGGTTTTTAGGAAGCTAAAGAAATAATAGATGCTGCTGTCCCATTTAATAAGGATATTTGTCAGTGCCATGTCTGACGTCTTTAAGTCAGGAGCTATATTTTGCTGAGCTTTCTCATAGCTTCTGCCTCATAATAGATGTTCAATAAAATTAAAAAATGGACCACTAAGAAATCAGATCCAGGCTTGGCGCCTGTGGCTCAACGTGCTAAGGCGCCAGTCACGTACACCTGAGCTGGCAGGTTCGAATCCAGCCCGGGCCCGCCAAACAACAATGATGGTTGCAACCAAAAAATGGCCGGGCGTTGTGGCCGGTGCCTGTAGTCTCAGCTACTTGGGAGGCGGAGGCAGGAGACTTGCTTGAGCCCAGTAATTGGAGGTTGCTGTGAGCTGTGATGCCACAGCACTCTATCCAGGGTGACAGCTTGAGTATCTGTCTCAAAAAAAAAAAAAAAAAAAAAGAAATCAGATCCAATTTAGACATGGCTACATTCTTTCCCCTTTGCAAATGAGATAAACTCAAAGTCTGTGGCTTAGTAGGTAGAACCATGTGCTTTCTGATATCTCTTCTTTATTCTTACTCATCGTATAATTGAGGTGATGAGAAAGAACAGTGTCATAGTTTAAATGGTAGGCTTCTTATTCATAGAATATAAAATAACAATGCATCTTGGAGCATATAAAATATAACGGTATCTTAAAGTTGATAAAATATAACACTGCTAATTATTTTCTGTTCAGGCTGCAAGAAAATGTATTGATTTTCTGTCTAGTGACCCCTTCTCTGAGGCCACTTTTAAAAATGTCTAGTCCATAGCTGGGCATTGTGGTGGGCGACAGTAATCCCAGCTACTCAGGAGGCTGAGGCAAGAGAATCATTTGAGCCCAAAAGTTTGAAATTGCTGGGGGCTGTGACACCATGGCACTCTACCGAGGGCAACAAGTAAGATTTTGTCACAAAAAATAATAATTAAAAAAAAAGTCTAATCCAATTTCAGTGACTCTGTTTTGATCTGCACAATCCAGGCTCATATTCACATCAACCTAGAATTGCTCTCACATTTGTTTTCTTCTGTGTATACCTTTTGCTCTTTTAGAAGAACCAGCAGATCCAGCAGTAGTTATTCCTCTCTTTCCGCATCTTTCTCTTCTCTCCAACAAACCCCTACAAGCCCACATCCCCTGTTAGGCCTATATGGCAGAATTGAGGTAAAGTTACTGGTAGTGGGGAAATTCTCACCTTTACCCATTCTGGGATGTCAAGGGACCCCACTTCATCCTTAGCTCCCAAACAGCAATATGGGCAGAATGGTTAGGGGAAATCACCAAGGAAGTATTGTTTGTGAATCTTCATTCTGAGTTGCTTGGGTAATGACAAGCTGTCCACATACTTGGAAGGATAGCTCTGTGCTGGTTTTCCAGACCTGGGCTCTTTCTGGGAATCCAGCATCACATAAGGATTAGCTGTTTAATAGATTGGAGCTTTAAGTCCAGCTTGTTTCTATATTTGGATGTGGTAACTTGAAGACTATATAGAGAAAGAATAAACAAAATAAGTAAGTATACAAATGCTTATTTTTATCTACATAAAGATACAGTTTGTTTTATTCACTTATCTTTTCCTTTTATAGCTCCTACCTCCTCTTTGGAATCTTCCAGTAGCATAGAACAAGAAAAGTATTTACAAGCCTTACTGAATGCAGTTTCTGTCCATCAGAAACTAAAAGGCAACAACACTATTACTGTCAGGCGACCCCTTGCTCTGTCTCCAGGTAAGATTTGATGATACTTTTCTTCCTGACAACTACTATAAAAGGTCAGATCCATTCCTAGGGTGAGTCTCTTTAGTTATTCATACTGCTCCTTCACTATGACCCCTTTAAAGTTTTACCCTGTGGGGCTGTGAGTTTAGGTCCTTTTATGTAGAAATTAGGATACGACTATTAATATTTAGTAAACAGTACCTAAATTTAGAGCTTCATTTATTTCCTTTTTAAAAGCGTAAAAGGAGAGGAGGTGGGTAACATAAATAAAGTCACCCTTTTTTCCCAGCATCTGTTTTACATAGACTTTTAAATATTATGAAGTTGAATGTATAAGTTGGACATCTGTTTATTAAATGTATATTTATTAAGATCATCATGTATAAGTTTAAAATTCCCCAAATTTCTGCAGCCTATTATGATTTTCAGTACAGTTTGTTTTCACTAGATTTGGATGAAGCCATTAAGACATGTACTAATATTCTGTTTCAGTTATCATGTGATGGAACCCCAAAGGGTTCATGTAGAGGTAACCCTAATGTGTTAGACACAGGAGCATGTGACTTGAGAAGCTGGTCTCTTCGGCTTAATCAGCTATTCGAATTAGCTCAACATAAGCAGAAAGTGGCTTTTCTTGTAAAGTAACACCATGCATGCCTTGCTTCATTTATCATTAAATTCTCTGATTGCACTTGCCAAACCTAACTCCCTATAATCTTGCAAACGTGTGTTATCTCTGATTAAATAATAACATTGCCTTGTTATCTCTAATAAAGTTTTGGGTGCTTAAAAAGTACAATGTTTGGCAGCAATTAGACATGCTACACATGCAGATAACTTTTTGTCATTTGAGTAATGTTAACCCAAACGACATGATTTTTGTTCTTCTTTTTGGCTGACTTTAGGGACTGAAAGGAGGACTTCAAGAATGTCCACTGTGCTTAAGCAGGTAGTGCCAGGACATTTGGATGTAAACCCATCCAATAGCTTTGCTCGAGGAGGTTAGTAAGATTGATTTTATAACTGAGCACTTATACAAGGTTAAAAGCAGAAAAATTTTTCCAGTAGGTGATATTTTAAATCAACTAATTATGGTTCAGATTGTTCTTCATTATCCTTTTCTAAATGAATGATCAAATGACAGATGAGTTTAGCTTCATGGGACAAGAAGAATAATAACTGCTGATGTCTTACATATTGATAAGTTTGGGAGCAATAAGGAGGGGAGAGGAGTTTGTCTAAATATGAGCCATCCCTGGGAATATTCCATGAAACTCCAGGTTTACAGGGTAGAAAGATCACAGAAGTACAAACAGCTAAGGAGAAGTGATTCCAGACCCAAAGTTGTGCTTCCAAAGCCTGTTATTTTTCTCCTGTCCTCCGAAGGAGACAGGTTGGAGAATAAGATAGAACGATATCCAGATATCCGCTATGATAAGGAAATAGAGAAAGCCTAAGTATTAACTCTTCGAAGCTCCAAAGGTGGTGTTCTTCAGTCTCTGGAAGTTTACATGAGATTCTTTTACTCTGCAGAGGAAATTCCAAACCAGATATCTTGATGATAAAGTTCTACTGCTTTACAGTGGAGTCACAGAATCTTAGACTCTTCCTCTTACTCCCATTTAATGCTAGGTCCCCTTGAAAACATAGTGTATGATGTGATCTTAGTTCCACTTGAACTTCCTAATGCAAAGCTCATTTGCATTTGTAAGCAACTCTGTTTGCTAGAAAATTCTCTCATATTGATCTAAAAATCTACCACCATGAAACTTTTACATATTTGCCCTAGTGAAGTAAGAAACAAAGTCTAATTGCCTACGCTAAAGCCCTTCACATATAAGAAGTGTTCTCATGTTTTCTCTCTTAAGAATTTTAGTTAGCCCCAACTCAAAACAGTTGTAGTCCACTCACCTTATCATTGTTTGGACACTACACAGAATTGAACCCAGCACTCTAGGTATTCGTGTAGCCTAAGAGTTCATTAGCTACAAGGACAGCCCCGTCACCACGTTAATCCCTACTGAGATTAATATCATTTGAAAAGCCTACATCTGCCCCACATGTGCTATTGTTCTTAGCAATATACTGGTCTTGAAGGTTGCTTTTTGGACCTAGGATGTGCTATATCTGGTTTATGTGAGATTCTTTTATTCTGCAGAGGAAATTCCAAAGTCAATATCTCGATTATATGGTCCTATTGCTTTCATCTTTTTGGGATTTTTTTTGGATGTGGACTATTATTTTAGACCTTTGGATCCTGATTCTGTCTACCAGTGTATGCACTGTTTTTGCAAGCCTCGTGTCATACATAGTTGAATCACTGTTCTCATGTGATTCTTGGTTTTAAAGAAAGTGTTGAACAAGCCAAATTTAAGGATAACAGTTTATAACAAAATACTATATTAAATAAGCCTCTCTAAAGATAAAAATCAATCTGTTAATCTATACTGGTTATGAGTCTTCCTGCTAAAATTTACCTGGATCATATTTCTAAATCCCCGCCATTATTTTTAATCCAATATTTGCTACTCTCAAACTATTAACTGTATGTGTGTGTGTGTGTGTGTGTGTGTGTGTGTGTGTGTGTGTGTGTGTGTATATATATATATATATTTTTTTTTTTTTTAAGCTCTGTTGCCCAAGATAGATTACTGTGGCATTAGCCTAGCTCACAACAACCTCAAACTCTGGGGTTCAAGGTATCCTCTTGCCTCAGCCTCCTCAGTATGTGGGACTATACGTGCCCACCATGACACCTGGCTCATTTTTTCTAGTTTTAGTAGAGATCGGCTCTCACTGTTGCTCAGACTGGTCTCAAACTCCTGAGCTCAAGCAATCCTCCCAGAGGTAAGCTACCTCGCCCAGCCATCACAAAAGATTGTATGGTTATTTTGTAAGACTTCTTAAAGGAATCAGTGCTTTTTTCCAAAATAATTGTAAATAGACCATTAAGAATCAAGATAAAGACTATATTCTACAAAATTCACTCTTTTTCCTTTTGAAAACCATTCTTATCTCCTAGTAGTTACCTTGGTTCATTGGATATTTATTTTTCTTTTCCTATCTCATCAGAACTTTCTGAAATTGCAAGATTTCCATCATTTTTTTTTTTTTTGAAACAGGTTCTCTCTGTCACCTGGGCTAGATTACAGTGGTGTCATTATGGCTTACTGCAGCCTCTAACACTTGTGCTCAAGCAATCTTCCTGCCTCAGCCTCTCAAGTAGGTGGGACTATAGGCATATACTACTAGGCCTGGCTAGTTTTTCTGTTTTGTACAGATGGGGTCCTGCTCTTGCCTAGGTTGAGCTTCCCAAAGTTCTAGAATTACAGGCATGAGCCTCTGCACTTAGCCGGAATTTCCACCTTCTTAAGTCATCTTCCCAATTAGTGTATTAGGCCCGTGGTTGTATTAGTTTCCTAAGGCTGCCATAAGATAATGCCACATATTGGGTGGTTTAAACAACTGTTGTCTCACAGTTCTGGAAACCAAAAGTCCAAGATCAAGGTGTCAGCAGGATCAGTTCCTTCTGGGGCCTGGGAGAGAGAATCTGTTCCTTACCTTTCTCCTAGCTTTTGGAGGTTTGCTGGCAATCCTTGGCATTCCTTGGCTCATAGAAGCCTCATCTAGATCCCTGCCTTCATCTTCATGGGACATTCTCCTTGTGTGTCTGTCACCAGATTTCCCCTTTTTATAAGGCCACCAGTCACGCTGAACTAGGAACCCACTCTTTTCCAGTATGACCTCATCTTAACTAATTACATCTGCAGTGACCCTATTTTGAAATAAGATCATATTTTAAGATACTGGGGGTTAGAACTTAAACGTATAAATTGGAGGGTGACATAGTTCAACCCATTACAGTCATATATATCATTTTTTCTGACTGTTTAGAGTACCATTGTTTTATTTTATTTTATTTATTTATTTTTTATTTTTTTTTTTTGAGACAGAGCCTCACCCTGGATAGAGTGCCGTGGCATCACAGCTCATAGCAACCTCCAATTCCTGGGCTCAAGCAAGTCTCCTGCCTCCGCCTCCCAAGTAGCTGGGACTACAGGCGCCCGCCACAACGCCCAGCCATTTTTTGTTTGCAGCCGTCACTATTGTTTGGCAGGCCGGGCTGGATTTGAACCCACCAGCTCAGGTGTACGTGGCTGGTGCCTTAGCCCGTTGAGCCACAGACGCTGAGCCAAGAGTACCATTGTTTTAAAGTTTAGACGCGAACTTCATTCTTAACATTTTTTTTCTTGTTGAATTTGAACTCAAAGATAGTATGTTAACTTTCTCCTAAGGATCCTGATATTTCTGTTGTCAAGCAGTCTTGTCAGAATTTGTCAAGGTTGCATCCTCTTACGGCTTTCTTCACCATCTGAAAGTTTATATTGTCAGTAACTTTTTCTTTCAACTTGTAGTAGAATGCAACTTCCAGCAGGTATCTAATTAGTTGAGACACTCCCACCTCATACATACCCTGCTCTTGTATTTTACTGCTATAAACTTCATCAAGAACGTGTTTTCCCTTCCTACAATTGGTCCAGTAACCTGTAATACAAATTTTAGCTGCACAATTGTCTTTTCTTTTGTTAGGATACCTAAGGTCCATGGATTTTCACCAGTTTTTCAACTCCATTATCATCTCTTTTTTTATGTTGACCCCAGGCCACAGGCTTGTTGCATACAAGGGGATTTCCATCGATGCTTACATTCTTGTCACCACTCCATTCTTTACTAGGCTCAGAGACACCGAAAGGCTATATTTACCTCTATGGGTTACAATCTCCTATTTAATTTGTTTACAACCCATTACATGTATATATGAGGCTAACCTATTATTTCTGACACCCTTCTCAAATATTTTCTCCTGAAAATTACTGTGAACTTAGCTTGTTTCTTTTTGCTCCTAACAAGTTGCCTGTCCTTCTGGCATCTTAAGCTAAGATCTAGAAACACAAACCTCGTTCTATTACTCCATCTCTTGATTCTTCATTCCTAAAACTTCTAAATTCCTAGTGGAGACAGAAAGAACTAGAAGGAAATTCTACTGTTTGCTGACACCTTCAGCATTCTCTGTGATCCCTAGAGCTGCTTTCTGTGTCTCTTCTGATAGTGTCATTTGTTCTTATTCAAACTAGGAGGAATGACTGGGGCAAGTAAGTTTTGGGGAAGTCCCAAAAGATTCTTTGTCACATGAACTTGTAGGTCACACATCTGACACACATTCAGATCAGCCAGGGAAAGACTAGATAAGACACTTACGTGCCCTGCAAGTAATTCATTTCCTGATGCCTGTGTATAAGTACAAGGTCTTCATTCGTCCAGAGAGTTAGGAACCACTGTGGGAAGAGCCTCAATCTCTTAATTATTCTTCTTAAACTTTGCCTTTTTTCTATTTTCACAGCTTTCTCATTCCTTTCACTGTCATACAGTCTTAGTTTCTAGTTCTCTTTTTATGTTATTTTCACTGAGTGGTTTTCCTGCTCTGATGAACCAAAGTTGAAATTGACCTTCACCTTTTCTTTTTTTTCAGTCAGGGTGATCATTTTGCGTTCAACATCCATGTTGGTGAGTTCCTAAGGCAGGGGATGCATCCTTTTTAAGACAAGAACTGCTTTAAGAAAAAAAAAGTTGTGAAATAATGTTTGTCCTCAGTGGGGAAAGCACATATGCACAACCTGGCTAAATTATTTTTTTGAATGGGAAAATGCCATAAAAAGAATCAGTACTTCCTCTTAAAAATACCAAAATATAATAGCTAGGTATATTTGAGCAGTAGCCACACAGAGATAGCTTGTTAATTTTCATCCTTAACATATTTGTGGCACTCTTAAGTTCTACTACACATATTGTCTTATTCTTGAAATAATCTCCAGGATAGGTATTTTAAGAGGCCCAGAGAGAGTAAGTGATTTGGCCAAGGCCACACAGCAAATAGCAGTGTTTAACTGGCACTAGATTAGTTCAGTGTTGGGCCATTTCAGTGCAGAACATACTGAATATATCTTGTGTTTCATGCATTGGGCAAGGCATAGCACATAATGATGAAGAAGGCCCCAAATCTAACCTAAGAATCTCTTTTCCTTCTCTTCTTTGTTTGGTCTGAACAGAATGGGGAGTCTAACACCAGTGCTTAGGAAACACTCTTGGTGTAAACTATAATGCATTCCCATGAAGGGAATAAAGCATAATTTTTTCTCTAAAGAGCAATCCAGGGTCACAGCATTGCTCAGGTAGCAATACATCTAGAGTTTAGTTACATTCAGATCCAAACAATTGCTCTACTACTTACTGGGTGATAGTAAATTAGGAAACCTCTTAATTTTCAGTGTCCTCATCTGTATAAGGGAGATAATAAATAGTACCGAGCTTAAGGGTAGTTCTGAGTAATAAATGAAATAATATATATAAAATCTTTAATTTAGTAAGTAGCCCACAGTAGAAGTTTAATAAGTGTTAGTTGCCATGGTTACTATTGTAGTTATTATTGATGTTGCCTAATATTCTGTTGAAATTGGAACAAAGTCTACATTAGTACTTCAATTGCTTTGAGCCTTACAGACCTAAAGCAAGAGACAGAAGACATATATATACGCTAGGTCTAACCAATAACTTTTAAACTTTTTTATCATGATTCACAGTAACAAATACATTTTATAGGCTTGGCGCCTGTGGCTCAAGCGCTAAGGTGCCAGCCACATACACGTGAGCTGGCAGGTTTGAATCCAGCCCGGGCCGCCAAACAACAATGATGGCTACAACCAAAAAATAGCCGGGCATTGTGGCAGGCGCCTGTAGTCCCAGCTACTTGGGAGGGTGAGGCAGGAGAATCGCTTGAGCCTAGGAGTTGGAGGTTGCTGTGAGCTTTGATGCCATGGCACTCTACCCAGGATGACAGATTGAAGCTCTGTCTCAAAAAAAATAATAATAATAATACATTTTAGGCTCGGCGCCTGTGGCTCAACAGGCTAAGGCGCCAGCCACGTACACCTGAGCTGGTGAGTTCGAATCCAGCCCGGGCCCGCCAAACAACAATGACGGCTGTAACCAAAAAATGGCCGGGCGTTGTGGTGGGCGCCTGTAGTCCCAGCTACTTGGGAGGCGGAGGCAGGAGACTTGCTTGAGCCCAGGAATTGGAGGTTGCTGTGAGCTGTGATGCCACAGCACTCTATCCAGGCATGCAGTGCACATGTTTTCAG
>CAUYRH010116150.1:0-13539 GCA_963574655.1 Perodicticus potto
GTGTGAGGGGACAGGCAGGAGAGAAGGCTGAATGGGAAGGCTGGGTCCAGTTTACAAAAGGGCTGGCCATGCCCAAGATAAAGCAATTCACATTTTAGGCAGTGAATATTCTACATGGGATTAGAGGTTTGTGCATGCTTACGGATCATAAATAATTGTTAATTCTAAAATTTGGAAGGTCCCTGGCCACGGTTTATACTTCTTAGCATATTGCACAGTTTCAAGAATTAATGATTTGATATCCAGTCTTGAGTTCATCAAAGCTTATGCAATATTTTCCCCAATATATTTATCATACAGTGTTGCAGGAAGGTCCTGGCCTTTCATTAGTCTTTCTAAATCTAGATTTTGGAACAAGAAAGGAAAAATAGCCTAAAAATGGCCATTCTGTGTAGAGCACAAAAAGCTGTTTTGGCTCATAGACTCCCAGAAGATAGAAGGGAAGTTAACCAGGATGAAATGCTTTTAGTCCTTCACCGCTGCGATGTTTTCTCTCATCCTGATGCTTTTACCTCCACCAATTGTTCATTTCCCGTGTTTGTATAAACACAGTACTTTCTTTGAAATTCAGATAGTTTATTATTTTTTTCTGGTCTTCTCTAGAAAACGTCTTAAAACTTCCTTATCTCTGTGAGCCAGGAGGTACCTCCATCTGTACCCAGACATCTTCTCTTCATATTCACTGCATAGTAATTATCTTTGATTTCAAGAATGGATTAATCAATTAATCATTCAATAATTTTAAGCCCTACTATGGTATCTTTGAAGCAGATCATACAGGCTTCCCTTAAATACTTTCAGTGACAGGGTGGAGTTACCCAATTGCATTTTTAATTGTTAGAAAATTCTTTATTATATTGACCTAAAATCTGTTTATTCCTTTACTCATCAGTTTAAGTTTTTTTCCTTCTAAATGACATGGATTTCAGTGTTCAGAGATGACGATCTTGTTGCCGGTATTCATATGAATATTGATTTCCAAATTAAGACATCTCAAAACCTGATAATCCTTCTATGGATATACTTCAATTGGTCATTTTCCTCTTGTGTAATTGTATATATTGTTACAGACTATACATAGATTGAACTGAATATAGCAAATTCTCCGCCTTTCTTGAGATAACAAAGTATTTTTATTTTTATTTATTTATTTATTTTTTGTTGTTGCAGTTTGGCTGGGGCCGGGTTCAAACCCGCCACCCTTGGCATATGGGGCCAGCACCCTACTCACTGAGCCACAGGTGCCGCCCCCCAAATATTTTTATTTAACCTAAGATTTTAGTTATTTTCTTAGTGATTTTACATTATGGACTGATAAAAAGCTTGCAGTTGGCTAAAGCTTGAATATGTTATGCACAAGAATTAAAGAGGCGTGTTCCCAATAACTATGGTTAGTTGAGCGAGTGAATGGCACCACCTTAACACCATTTTGTACTTTTGAAAACTTCAATGTAGACTGTAAAATTCACCCTAAATAAATCCTATTTTTTAAAAAATTGTCACTTGGGCTAAAATTTCCATCTCATTAAACATGATAATTTAAGAAATTTTACCCAAGTTTTTGCTGAAAGCAAGCTGCATTGCATAGCTCCTCGATGTGTTATCCCTGAAGCCTGTTTGGAAAGGAGCTCCTGCTAGTTTGATATATTTTGTTATTATTCACATGCAGGTATGTCTCTTTATAAATATTCAGGACTGTTTTAGAAATGTTCTTGAATTTAAAATTAAGTTCCCCAATCACCATATACTTTCTAGTATTTGACATTCTTTTTCTCTTTTGGGAAAATACCATTATTTTCCCTGTTCATCATTTTCTATTACATTTTCTATGAGTTAGTTCTCTGATATTATATAAATCTGTGCTGGGTTGTTACTTTTTCAGAAATGAAACAAGGTTTAGTCAGAAATTGAAGCAAAAATTCTCATTTAAACTGGCCAGATTATCCTTCCTGTCTTTCCAAATGATTTTGTACCTAATTGTCTGATCGCTATGGTTTTCCTGAACTCCTTATAATCTTTCTTTTTAAATATTTTACTTAGAATTTTTTTCTCCCTGGGTACCAGCTCAGCTGCAGTAAAATAAAGCATACTTCTGAGGCCCCTGAATGCAAGCTTTAGTTCACACATGGTATTTCTGGACACATCCTGGGCCAGAAGCCCACTGGACATGAGGCTTCCACAGTACTGATATGGCTGCAAGACCAAAGACTTAGACTCAATTCCCCTTGACTGTCTGGAAAGTCTTCTCAAGAAAGATGGGTTCAAAGAAGCTTAGACTTCAAAGATTACAGTAAATACCTAATTCTTCAATTCCCCAACAGTGAGAAATATCTACAAGCTTCAAGAACATCCAGGAAAACATAACCTCATCAAATGAACTAAATAAGGTACCAGTGACCAATTTTGGAGTGAAGGAAAAATGTGACCTTTCAGACAAAGAATTCAAAATATAATAGTTGTTCTCAAGAAACTCAGTGAACAGCACAGAAAAGGAATTCAGAAGCCAATCATAGAACTCTAACAAAGAGATTGAAATAATAATAAAAACAAAATCAAGCAGAAATTCTGGAGCTGAACAATTCAATTAACAAACTGAGAAATGCATCAGAGTCTTTCAAAAGTAGAATTGATCAAGTCTAAGAAAGAATTAGTAAGTTTGAAGACAGGCTATTTGAAAATATATAGTCAGAAAAGAAAAAAGAAAAAAGAATGAAGCACACTTAAAAGATCTAAAAATAGCCTCAAAGGGTCAATCTGTGTTAATGACCTTAAAGAGGAGACAGAGAAAGAGCAAGAGAAAAGAGAGACATTTGGGTAGAGAGTTCATTCTGAGACACAATAACAAAGAACTTTCCAAACCTAGGGAAGGATACCAATATTCAAGTATAAGAAGTTCATAGGACACCAAGGAGATTTAAACTAAATAACACTATCTCAAGGAATTTAATAATTAAGCCCCCAAAGGTCGTAGATAAAAAAACAAATCCTGAGGGAAAAAAGAAAAATAACAATGTGTAAAGGAGCAGACTTCTCAGTGGAAATCTTACAGGCCAGGAGATAGTGGCATGACGTGTTCAAAGTGGCATATAGGAGAAACATGTTAACCTTGGAATAGTATATTCTGCAGAATTTTTACTTTTGTTGTTTAGAAAAATGTATAGATAGCAGCAGTGCCAAATATTTAAAAACAGGAGAAGTCCAAAACAAATTAGGGAATTACATAAAGCTAGTGGGTGTTTCTGCAGTGGAACCAGTCAATATTATGAACCCCAACCAATATTCTGAAGCATAGTTTTATTTTTCTTTTACTAACGATGTATCATGCCACAGAGTATATTTAACATGACCTCTTAAAGGTGCAATGAGGCACAGGAGAAGAAAAAAAAAATCCAGAGAAGGGGCAGGAAGTAGATAAAGAAAGTAGCAGGAAGGAAAAAAGCACAATGAAGTCTGATAAGACAGCAAAGGATTTCGGGAACCACTGCCAAGGGCCCTGACAAATATGTGCATGCTATTTGCCTTTGATTAGAAACTGTCAAAGGGGTAAAGTGTTGACGTAATCTCAGAGGTTAAGTTGTTTTTATCCTCCAAGAAGCATGGATCCCAAATTAAATTAGCCTTCTTTTTTCATTTCGCCTGGACCATATCATTGAAGGACACGGAAGTCCATTTTTATTACACAAGCAGATGAAAACTATTCAGGCCCTGCAATATTTGGGATCAAATTTTGCTGTATCCATTTTATTACCTGAGGCATTGCTCCTTTATATTCTTTAAACTGAGATTTAAAATTATGAAGCGAGACAGCCCCAAATAATAGATGTTCGTAGTTGGTACAATAGTTCCTCAACTAATCCAGATCATACTGGTTAGAAGTAAAAGACTTAGTTTCCAGTGATTTCAATTTCAAAGTAATCTTTCTTTGTTTTCTTTGATTCAAATAAGACTATCAATACTAACTTTAAAAATACAATCTGAAAAACATATTTAAACTTGTGATGCATGTTACTTGTTGCAGCTTTGAGACTTAGAGGATTGGTTTGATTAAAATCAAGCTGAAGACTCTTACCCAAAGCACTGGACTCATGAGAGAATATTTTGTGGGAACCAACATCAATGGAATATATGATATTTTAATGTTCTGTAGCAATATTTTCTGGCTGTGAAGTGCTTGCCATAAACTACAGGTGAAATAGACCATTTATAACTGCTGCCTTCAGCTGGATAAAAATACTTAAGCAGATAGATATGAGCACACTAATCTTTTTTTTAATTGAGCAATAATAATAATAATAATGCAAAAAAAGTAACATTCACATTGTCAGATAAGTGTATGTCTATCATAGGATGCTTTGACTCTGAGGTTCAGTATGGAGTCATCAGTTAATGTCTTCTTTTTTTTTTTTTCCAAAGTCTCAAAAAATAGACAACTAATATTTATAAATAAAAATAGAAGATAAGGCTCGGCACCTGTGGCTCAACGAGCTAAGGCACCAGCCACGTACAACTGAGCTGGCGGGTTCGAATCCAGCCCGGCCCGCCAAACGACAATGACGGCTACAACCAGAAAAAAAAAAAGGTTGGGCATTGTGGCAGGTGCCTGTGGTCCCAGCTATTTGGGAGGCAGAGTCAGGAGACTCGCTTGAGCCCAGGAATTGGAGGTTGCTGTGAGCTGTAAGGCCACAGCACTCTATCCAGGGTGACAGATTGAGGCTCTGTCTCAAAAAAAAGAAAAGGAAAATAAAAATAGAAGATAATTTCAAAACACAGATCATGCCAAATCTTATAGACAATAGAAAAAGAAGAAATGCTTCAAAATCATTCTACTTCATCTGGATATACCTGATATTAAAATTGGAAAAAATATATTATTATAAAGGGAAATTATAAACATATTTCACTTATAAATGAGGATGCAATATCCTAAACAAAATATTAACAAGTTGAATTAAAAATTAGCGTTCAAATAATGTACTTTGTTCAAAATTAAATCCAATTTATGTGAGAATTATTCACTGATTTCTTTTCTTTTTTTTCTTTTTCTTTCCCTTACCTCCTTCTTCCTTTTCTCTGTCTGCTCTTGCCTTCCCCCATGCCCCACCGTGTCATTAATTGTCATTAATTGTCCTCATATCAAAGTTGAATACATAGGATTCATGCTTCTCCATTCCTGTGATGCTTCACTAAGAATAATGTGTTCTACCTTCATCCAGGTTAGTACAAATGCTGCAAAATCTCCATTTTTTTAAATGGCTGAATAGTATTCCATGGTACCCTAATCTTTATATATAGACTTTTTACCTAGGAATTTTTCTTCACCAGTATTGACTAAATAATTTGAAACTTAAAAATAAAACACCTTTATTGATGAAAACATTGAGTTATACACCTGTAATATATGTATATTAACTTGTAAACCACCTCAATGGGCTATTGTTCTAATAAATTATGTTAACTTTAAAACACAAAAATTATGTTAATAGATGATTGAAATAAATCATTGTGTCAAATATTGTCATAGAGATATTCTTGCACACATTTTGGGGATATGTGCACCTCACTGTAAAGATCACCAATACAAAGGATTGCATTCTACAAAATAACTAAACTAAAGGTACATACATGGAGAGGAATTCTAGGGAAGTTAACTCCAATTTTTCATTTTTCTCATTTAAGGCATGGTAACTATATGTCATTAGGTATTTTGACATAGGTTTCATGTAAGGGAAAATGTTCCACAGGTTGAAAGGTTTAGGAAACTTATATTCCGTTATGTATTAGTTAAAAGTAATAGATGATAACTAAGCTTAACAGTAACATACTGTAATCCATACTGAGTTAACGACAGCCGTGTACAATTTCTTATCACCAACATATAACTCCCGTAAACCTCACCAGCTCTCTGGAATGCAATTCATTTATCCAGTGTATGGAAGTCTGATGACATTTGTACTCTGCGCATACTAAGTTTCAGCCCTGGTCTTGCTTGGCATTTTTAGTCTTCTTGAGAACTGTGAGGTCAATCCATATCCTACTTTTTGAGCTGAGGAAGGTGATTTAGCAGCAGTGCCTAGCCATGGTTCCCTTCTGCTTAGTCACCTTGGGGAATGCTCAAGAAAACCAGGAGGGCTGGGCACTGGGGAAGTGTCTGCACAGGCAGAGGTGACGAGGGATGAGAAATAGTGTGCCCTGCTCTGGGAAGGGAAGCTATTCCCTGTTGATTACTTTGCCATAAGAAAAAGATTTGTAATAATGGAGGAGCCTTAACAGAGTATTAGTAAGTGAAAGAAGCTGATCGGAAAAGGGTACATACTTTAGGATTCTAACTACATGACATTCTGGGCTATGGAGCCAAAAAAAATGATCAGTCATTCTGGAGAGGAATGAACAGGTGGAGGGAGCATAGAGAATTCTTAGGGAGTAAAACTACTCTTTATGATACTGAAATAGGACAAACATGTCACTGTACATTTGTCCAAACTCATAGAATGTATAATACTAAGACTGAGCCCTAGAGAAAACTGTGGTCTCTGGGTGACAATGATGTGTCAAAGTAGGTTCATCTGGTGAAACCAGGGTACCACTTGGGGGAGACTATACATGTGTAGGGGCAGGAAGTATTTTGGACTCTCTATACTTTCCTTTCAATTTTGCTATGCACCTAAAACTGCCAGGAAAAGTCGTAAAACAACATACCATAATTTTTTTTATGTTCTTTATTCTTCCAGGAAACTGAAGACCCAAATATAAAAACTGAGGGTTATAATCCTGCCTCCCTGGTCAGCATTCGCTTACTAACCTGAAAGATTTGAGAATGTTCAGTGCACACTCATTCATACCCTTCCTCAGATAGCTGCATTAAAGTTCTTGATTGATTCTGTTAGAAAATCTAAGAGTACATTCTTCCTGCCAACAAACTGAGTGAAAAGGTCAAATTAAAAAAAATCATCTATTATTAGTCTTTGTTGAATCTCAGCTCTGGTGAGATTCAGCAGCACAATTGTTGCCTGGCAGGATTTAATGCTCCCAAAGTAATTATTTTTGCTGAAGATATAGGTTTCCTTATGATAATTTTATGTTTTAAAAACCGGTGGCAAACATCTGTGTGATGGACAGGGAGCATCTTATTCGACAAGAATTCTTCAGATTCAGGATTTTTTTAATATTCCTTTTTTTAAATTTATTTTTATTTATTTATTTTTTATTGAATCAAAGTTGTGTAAATTAATGCAGTTGTGGAGTACAATGTGCTGGTATTATACATCAATTGAAATCTTTTCCTCAAACTGGTTGACGTAGCCTTCACGGCATTTTCTTAGTTATTATGTTAAGACATTTACGCTCTATATTTAGTACATTTCACATGTACCCTTGCAAGATGCACCATTAGGTGTGGTCCCACCAATCACCCTTTATTCAGGATTTTTATTTATTTTATTTGTTGATACTCATGTAAGAAAATTGAATACTGTCTAAAAGCATAAAGAACAAAATAATCAGCAAAATTCTTACAATCTCACTGTTAAAATTTAGTATATTTTGTTTCTTTCTTTCTCCACTACTTTCGCTGATCTCCCCTTTCTCCCCTTTTGCTGATTTCCCCATTTGTTTCAAATGGAAGTTATAAGGAATATTAAATTTTATATTTCACTTTTTCTCCTACATATTATATCATAGACATTTCCCTAAGGAATTGACATCATTCCAACACATTATTTTAAATGTTACTTATGCACCATCATTTATTTCATTATCTCCTATTGAACATTAGAAGTTTTTTTCTTCCTAAAATGGAAAAAATAGTTTTTTATAGTCATCAGCATAATTTAAATTTGTATACTGATCTTTTCATGAACTTTCTTTCATGTCCAAGTCAAACACGCAAAACAAGTGGACACGTATGAACAAATGTTCTTAGGAATTTAAGGTAGCGTGTGAATGATGTTTCATGTGAATTTGATGCTATACATATACATTTTTTGTTATTGTGCTCTATATGTCTTGACTACAAATTGAATAGTGCCTCAATTTACTACAGATTTCTGGCAAAGATGCTTATTTTTATGAACAAATCCTCGTGAACTTCCCAGGTGGCCATATCTTGGCTTTGTGACTTTAGTGAAATCCAAATCAGCTGCATTGAGCTGTGCGCATGATATGATGCCAAAAGATAGAACTGAAATAAAATATCCTGTTCTGGAAAAATAAACCACCCAAAGGACCCCTGTGATTTTCCATATTTCTTTTTATTTCTCATTTAAGAAATAAAACTTAAACAAGAAGCAGCATTTTCAGTTCAGAAGTGAAACTATCCAGATGTCCAGAAATGAGTAATTAAATTACTTAGGTCATAGTGTAGTCAAATATGTTACTTTTTTTTATTGCTTTGCTACAATATTAGTATTTATATTTTTTATTGCTTCTAAACATATCTGAGCACTTTAGAACTCACAGCAAGTAAATTTTTCTTTTATTACCATCATCAACATTCTATGAGGAATTGATAGCATATCTTTGATAGAAACGGAAGTCTATGTAAAAGTATTCTGGGCTGACCTTGAGAGTTACATAATAATGACACTTTCGTTAATTCACACATACTGGGTCCTAGGCTTTATACTTCAGCTTGTTTAATACTATGAACAACCCTGGAAAGTCTTTTCTAAAGATGATGAATCTGAGGCTAAAAGAGGTTGAGTAAATTGCCTAAATGATGGAGCCGGATTGAAGCCCAGGCAGGCACTCTCTCTTTCAAAGGCCAGGTAGCTGCTAGGCTTATTTCCCCCCCCCCCACAAAAACATCTTCCCTTTCTCTGAATTCCTGTGGTTTCTTTGTGCCTCACTTATGTCCAGTCCTGACTTCACTTATTTGGTTCATATTTATTGTTGGACTAATTTATAGGCTTCTTGGGATCAGAACTTGACGAAAACACACCTCTTTGCCAGAAACACACAGTACCTTCTAATAGGAAACTAACAAATACTTACATATTAACACTACTCTGGGCTAAGCTCCGGCTCGCTCCTGGGGGTGAATGGACACATGTATATTGATTGTAAATACAATTGGCACTGCAAAGAATTTTTGAGTTTTTATGAGGAAGATGCTCACTTTTATAGAATGCTTCCTACACAGATTGTTTTACATACTTAGCCCTTTTTAGTTCTAACCAATCTGTCATAATGTCATGGATGGGGAAGCAGAGACTCAGAGATACTAAACAACTTGCGATAGCTAGGGAGCAGCAAGGTCAAACTGCCATTTATGTTTATTTTATTCAATAGCCTACTCTCTTTTCACCTTACCCCCCTTTTTAATTTTTATTAAGTCATAAATACATAAATTATGTATACATGAATGCATTTATGGGGTACGATGTGCTGATTTTGTATATAATTTGGAATGCTTACACCAAACTGGTTAACATAGTCTTCACCTCACTTACTTAATTATTGTGTTAAGACATTTATACTCTACACCTAATAGATTTGACAAGTACCCTTGCAATATGCACCATAGGTGTGGGCCCACCATTTACCCTCCATCCCATCTCTCTTTTCCCCTCCCATCCCCCTTCCTCTTCCTTCCTTCATCCTGGGCTATAGTTGTGTTTTAGCTTTCATATGAAAGTGTGGGTGTTTATAAATTGGTTTCATAATAGTACTGAGTACATTGGATACTTTTTCTTTCATTCTTGAGATACTTTACTAAGAAGAGTATGTTCCAGCTCCATCCATGTAAACATAAAAGAGGTAGCAAATTAAAAAGAATAGAAATTTTCACCTTTAAAATTCTGGTGAAGCCATCATCTATTTTGTTATAACACTAAAATAGTATAGAAAAATTACTCTTAATGTTAACTCTTCCCTTTATTATTGTGGCCAAAGACAGGAAGAAGTAAGTAGAGCATTAATATCTAAAACTAAGTGTAATGACTGAGGTACCTTTGCGAAAAACTGTTAGAGTTTTATTACCAACATTATGTTAGATCTTAATGCAATAGAAACAAGAAATAGTTTCTGATGTCCAGAGTGAATACAAACTTACTGAGCATTGTATTAGGAACTGTGCTAGTTGTTCACACAATATTAGCCCTAAACACTGAGGAGAAGTATTTCCAAGTTGATTTTATGTGTAAGGGCATATATTGAAGCTCAGAGAGTTAAGTGGCTTGTCCAAATTCACAGTAGTGACAATGTAGAACTGGCATTAGACATAGGTCTTGACTTGAAATACAGTGATCTATTATGCTTTGCTTTAGTGCTATCTTCAGAGCATATCTGTTAAAAAACATTTCATAAGATCTAATTGTGAAAGAAGAAAAGATTTATGAGCACTTTCTTTGTTTTGAATGCCAAGAAAGTATGGTAGCAATTGCTAATTTTTATCTCTAATTGTGTCTGAAATATTGAGTGTGTCTGGAGCTTTCATACATTTAGCAAGCTCAGAAATATACATAAAATAGTTATAATCAATTCAGCCCAAAGTGAAGCATTTGTAATCTTACTTTCAAACTGTCTGCCTCTTGAATTTTTGTCTGTTTGTTATTCATGTTATATTTATTCAAAGTTTATTTTTTAGGTAGGGGGTGTATCAACATTCTTAATCTTTGTGAAATTCATTGGCAGGCAGATTTATAGTAGTGTTTGGTCAGTTGCTTAGGGGACAAAACCAAACAGCATATTGGTTGTGTTATGTTGAGCTTTGTGGTTTTACAGTGTAGGAAGTCCAGTCCTTGTTCAGTAACTTGTAACCATTTCTGTTCTAAAAGTTTTTTCCTTCTATGTAACCAGTGGTTTAAAAAAGTATTTGGAGGAAACTAAAGAAATGTGGATTCTAAAACAAAGAAATAATCACAGATCAAATTAATGAGGAATTGTTTTGTTTCTACCATGATTAACATTTAAAAATTGTCTTTGGAGGATAAGAATTTATTTGAGTGTGACTCATAGTGAAGATCATCGGTTATAGAGTCAGACAAATTCAGATTGAAATCTGGGCTCTGAAGATAATAATGCCTAACTTGCAGGGCTGTTTTGAGTAGTACACAATAAAGCAATTATGTGTGTGTGTCCCGTGCAGACATAATGTGGATGGCTACTAATGTTTCTAGTACTTCCAACTCAATACCTAAACATATGGAAAATATACACTTTGAAGTTATGGAAAATCTGGACTTTGAAGATATTCAATTGTTAATATTAAAAATTGAAGAATTTAGAATAGGACTTCGGAGTTGAATGAAGTCACCTTATACTCTCTTTTCAGAAATCACCCAAAGCAAAAAGGTGAATGAAAAAGAAAAATGTAAACAACTATGTTTGGTGAAACCAGGAGATTGCTATGCGCCATCCCTGAGATGGAAGAATGTCTGTTCAGAGCAGTGGGCATTGTACAGTAGGGGGTACAGATGGGTAAGAGTGGAGGAAAAGATGAAGCGGCTGTGCAGTGATGGGAGAGCCGTTTCTGAAGATGAGGGGCATGTGCAATGTCTGAACTCTATTTTTATAGCAGGACAAATGGGGGTACCAACAGAAAGCAGGAGCTTTCTCCCACCCAGTTTGGTTTTGAGCAGTAAAGAGATGGGCCACACACATGACAACACGGACCCTGGTCTCAGCAGGCAGCCAGTCTCCACTGTGATGTAGAAGAGCGTGTTTGCTTTCAGAAAACTACTCTAGCTGTCATGCCCATTGATGAAGGAATGTGAAAGGCAAATAAATATACAACAAAACCTCCATTGTAGGAAAAATTGCTGAGTCTGGAACATGTCTCTAGACCCTTCCCTACACGAACTTTTAGCAAATGGCTGGTAGAAGAAACTCACCAGTTTTAATACTATAAAATACACAAAAGGACGAGCCCAGGATCTATCTAAATTTCAAGAAAAAAATGTCACAAAACAATTGTGGCCATGAAAGAGACAAATATTATTGCTGAACATTGTATCATAAATTAAAAAGTAAAGCAAAACAGAACTTTAAAGAAATAAGTGTGTTTATGAAGGGTGAGCGCAAATGAAAAAGAAAAGAACTCAAAAAAGAGGTAGTAGATGAGTAGCAGACAATCTCTAAGAAATTGAGGAGAAAAATAAAAAGACCATGGAAATCAAGATAAAATTGGTAAGAGAACATGAAAGAATAAATACTGGTGAAAATATAGCAATGACCTAGAGAGAGGATGGGTGTGGGAAAAGTGAGCAAAATGAAACAGAAATTTAAAAAGAGATTTAAGAGATTAGAGAGAAAATGGTAGGTAGCTATGGAAGACAGGCAAAGGAAATTAAGCATGCACATTATTGGAGTCCTTAATAAAGAAAATGGAAATCACGTAAGAAAATGAATAGTTGTGGATATATATTAAGAGAATGTCCATAAATTAAAGAAGACTTGAATTTACATGTTGAAAAGGCATACGAAATCTAATGGAAATTGCCCCTGAGCCATCAGCATAGAAACATATCCAAACCCAAATTCAGAGACAGTGAAAACAATCCCTTGGGTGGCCAAGAAAGATGTCACTTATAGAAGAAAAAGATTAATGTGACTTAATTCTATAACATATTTGAATGCTGGAAGATGATAAGGCAATATCTGTAAAATGTTCAGAGAGGAGTGTGACTCAAGAATTTTATAGCCAACAAAAATGTTCAAGTACAAAGGCAATAGCAAACAGTTTTGAACATATATAACTCTGAGAATGTTGTTTCCATGAGACATCTTCAGCAATAGTTTAGAAGAAAAACTACAGTCAATCAAGAGATGTCTAAAAAATCTACAACCAAAATACTAGCCATGGGCATTGAATTGACGTAACTCTTTGACTAAGTCTGAACAAATATGGGGATGAGAGTAACAAAACAGACTATACTGTCAGTAGTACTGTAGAAATAATAAACCTTATAAAAGTGGAGAAAACACAGGAAAAGAAAGTAGGAATATAGCAAATGCATTTATTTCAAATGCAAATTAAAAGTAATCTGCCTTGACGATATGGGGCAAAGTTTACATTAGGTCAAATAAACCTTATGTAAGTCCAAAAGAACAATTTATAATGTTGAACAAGTCAAAAATAACACTTTATAAAAGATGGTGACATTCACAGTGAAGGTATAAAATGATACATATCTATGTACCAACAGTATAGCATTACTATTCAGAGAACAAAACAATAATAGCAGAAGAAATAGAAGAACATTAGAATAAGAAACTTGCATTTTCTTCCATAGTTCATGACAGACTAAGAGGACAAAAAATATGTCAACCTGTAAAACACTTGGTTAATATAATTAATGTGACTCTAATTGATATATAAAACATTGTTTCCTGAAAACACATGATACACCTTCTTTTCAATTGGCCTTGGAATGTTTACAGAAACCAATCAAATATATTACCACAGGCAAAATTGCACTAATCACAGTGAAATAAAACTGGGAATTTGTAACAAGGGGAAATTCTTTTAAAAACTTCATCAAATGTCAAAAATCTCTTCAAACCGTATATCAAAGATTTTAAGAATTTAAACATAATATAAAC
>CAUYRH010116152.1:0-22080 GCA_963574655.1 Perodicticus potto
TCTGAGGCATAACCTGCGAATATTTTCTCCCATTCTGAGGGCTGTCTGCCTGCTACACTTACTGTGTTCTTAGCAGTGCAGAAGCTTTTTAGTTTGATCAGGTCCCAGTAGTGTATTTTTGATACTGCTTCAATTGCCTGGGAAGTCCTCCTCATAAAAAATTCACCCAGGCCAATTCCTTCGAGAGTTTTCCCTGTACTTTCTTCTAATATTTTTATCGTTTCATGTCTTAAGTTTAAATCTTTGATCCAGTGAGCTATAGAGGGATTTTGTAGTGCCCTAGGATTATCTTGGGTTTGATGTTGATCTTCTACTTCAGAAGGATTCTTTGGTGGTAACCTTAGGATTATCTTTAGGGACCAATCCCTTATAGAGGAGGATTCTCTGCTATTTTGATGTTCCTCATGACCCTGCCACCTCCTCTTTTACAGTAGTAACACATGAGTTTGGGATCAAGACCTAGTTTAAGGTAAGTTGAGGTATCTTCCTGTCTACCAGCTTCTGTTTCAGGAACTTGAGGATAGCCTCCTGAACATCAGGAAGTTACTATTATCCATTAGAGTGTTGTTCCAAGAGATAGTAAAAACGGTGGTACCCGAGTCTCTGGAGTTGATGAGAATGGAGGTGCCTGGGTCTTAGGGGTATGAGAATTAAGGCATAGAATAGCACAGACTGACTAAAATGGCAGTACAGGTTGAGTATCCCTTATCCAAAATGCTTGGGACAAGACGTGTTTTAGATTTGAGAGCTTTTTTTGGTTTGTTTTGATTTTGGAATATACATAATGAGATATCTTGAGGATAGGACCCATATTTGAACATGAAATTCATTTATGTTTTATCTACACCTTATTTACATAGCCCAAAGATTATTTTATTTTATTTTATTTTAGAGACAGAGCCTCAAGTTGTCACCCTAGGTAGAGTGCTGTGGCATCACAGCTCATAGCAACCTCCAACTCCTGGGCTCAAGTGATTCTTCTGCCTCTGCCTCCCAAGTAGCTGAGACTACAGGCATCGCCACAATGCCCGGCTATTTTTTGTTGCAGCCATCATTGTTGTTTGACAGGCCCAGGTTGGATTCGAACCCACCAATTCATACGTATGCAGCTAGCACCTTAGCTGCTTGAGCCACAAAGATGATTTTATACATTTTTAATAAGGTGCATGAAAGAAAATTTTAATTGCGTTTTGACTGCAACCCTTCCATAAGGTCAGGTGTGGAATTTTTTACCTGTGGCATCATGTCGGTACTCAAAAAGTTCTGGGTTTCAGAGCAGTTCAGATTCTGGATTTTTGGATTAGGGATGTGGATTTGTGTGCCAGTGTCTGATGGGAATAGTAGATCTTGAAGCCTGGGGGTTTGGAGGAATTGCAGTCTTAGGTGCTGAGAGATTTGGAGCCCTGTATATCACAGAATGATGGAAACAGTGACCCCCATAACTTGACAGGAATGGAGACCTCACATTTTAGGAACTAATGGGAATTATGGTCTCTTTTTTTTTTTTTTTTTGAGACAGAGCCTCAAGCTGTCACCCTGGATAGAGTGCTGTGGCATCACAGCTTACAGCAACCTCAAATTCCTGGGCTCAAGCGAGTCTCCTGCCTCTGCCTCCGCCTCCCAAGTAGCTGGGACTACAGGCCATTTTTTTTTTTTTTTTGGTTGCAGCCGTCATTGTTGTTTGGCGGGCCCGGGCTGGATTTGAACCCACCAGCTCAGGTGTACGTGGCTGGTGCCTTAGCCCACTGAGCCACAGGCGCCGAGCTGGAATTATGGTCTCTTATCCCAGAGGCTTAAGCAAGCTCTAGCCTAACCCACAAGCCATTTGTTATTCATCTATCCTTCTATTCACTCAGCACTTTCCTAAGCCCCTGATCTGAGCCACATCTATGTTGGGTGATATTGAGGACACGGAGATGACTCAGACCTAGACCATGCCCTCAATAATTCCCAAAGACAGACCTAGGCATGGAAAATCACAATGAAATCAGGTCCAGGACAAGGGAACAGCATGGTGATGCTGTCCTGACCTGTCTTACAGGGCATCAGGGTGAATATGGAGTGACAGTAATTCCACCTCTCAAGTTAAAGTGCAGGGTTCAAAAAAGGCTCCTTCATAGTCACATGCAAAATGTGTGTGTATGACAAGTCTAAACACTCCCAATGTCAACTCCTCATAACAGCACCTTTTCCTGAGGCAGTGCACCCTCAAAGAAGGAACAAGGGAGGCTGGGGTTCCAATCACTGACTCTTGACACTTCATGAGCTCAGGCAACTTACTCTGCAGAAACTCTTTCCTCTTCTTTACAACTAGGATGATAACAATGTCTAACAACAAGGTTGCTGTGTGACAAATGATGTAATCCATAACAAATAGTCCCAGGACTGGCTCCAGGCAGTCACTCAATCAAGGGTATGCGTTTTCATTATCATTATCCCTGTTACTAGTAACTATCAATAAATTTAAAGGCTCAGCACCTGTGGCTCAAGCGGCTAAGGTGCCAGCCATGTACACCTGAGCTGGCGGGTTTGAATCCAGCCCGGCCGCCGAACAACAATGACGGCTGCAACCAAAAAATAGCTGGGCGGGCGCCTGTAGTCCCAGCTACTTGGGAAGCAGAGGCAGGAGAATTGCTTGAACCCAGGAGCTGGAGGTTGCTGTGAGCTGTGATGCCAGGGCACTCTACCCAGGGTGACAGCTTGAGGCTCTGTCTCAAAAAAAAAAAAAAAAAATTAAAAGACTTAGAAGTATTTATCAAATACCTGAGTTCAAAGCTTTAAAAGCATCTGATAAAATCACTAAAACACAAATCCAAACTAGTAAATTTGAATATGCATAAGTATTAGTATATATAAATATATCTCCCAATCTCCCAGCCAACCGAATAAATTACAGTTAACAAATGAACACAATAGACTAGTACACAGCTGAGAAAATGAATGAGGTACCTCTATAAATATAGATACAGGAGGATTTGGGGGGTGCAGTGTTAAATAAAGCAAGGCGCAGAATAATATGATCTCATCTGGAGACAAAAAAGGTGGGGGGTGGTATATGTGCACAGATGTATAGAATTCCTCTGGACAGATACATAAGAAATTGCTTAAGTGTAAGCTATTCCCCAGGAGGAGAAGTGGGTGGCCAGGGGGCAGGGTGAGAAGGAGACCTATTTTTAACTGTTGAAGCCCCAGGACCATAAACCCACCACTGCCTGAATGTCATCCCTAAATGTCCCCTGACTCCTAATGTCCACTAAGTTCTAAGCAACCCACAGCATCTTCTGTCTGCTGGTCCTCCTCTTCCTCCTGGTTCTGCATTGGGATCCATTCCTGTCTCTTCAGTTCTTGGGTCGGACTCCAGGGAGTTA
Source organism: Perodicticus potto (assembly GCA_963574655.1). Taxonomy (NCBI): domain Eukaryota; kingdom Metazoa; phylum Chordata; class Mammalia; order Primates; family Lorisidae; genus Perodicticus; species Perodicticus potto. The sequence goes on from CAUYRH010116152.1 coordinate 3,369, forward strand.
TAACCTCCTCACCTCTTTCCTCCCCTTCTCTCCCCCACAGCCCAGCAGTCGTCATCCCTGGCTCCTCACATTCTCTGTGCCTTCCCCACCTTGGTCTTAGCACCCCCTCTCCCGTCTCTCTCCCAGAGGATTCTGACATTCAGACCTGACCCTGTCCCTCCCTCTGGCTCACGTCCCTCGTGGCTCCTTGTCACTCTCAGAAGACTATGTTCCCGGTCTGGCCTTCAACTTGCTGGGAACCTGGCCCCGCCCACGCACCGCAGCACATCTCCTATGCTCCTGGGTTCCCACCCTCCAAGGCTCTAGACTTGACTGCTTCGATGTCCTTCCAGCATTGCCTTGGTTTCCTGCCTTTGGGCCTCGCTCGGCCTGGAACACCCTTACTGATGCCTTCTCTCAAGAATTCACATCTAACTTCTCCTGGTTCTGGAGGTCATGCCAGAACCACGGTTTCTCTGGGGGTTCTCTCTGATGTCCCCTGCTGCAAGGATTCCTTCACCTCTGGGCTCTCACAGCCTCTGGTCTCTCCCTCTGTCATACCCCAATCACCCTCTATCGGGACTGTCTGCAGCTGGGTCTGTCTCTCATATCCGACTGGGAGCTCCATCTGCAAGGGCAGATATGGGTCTGATTCACCTTTGAGTCCCCAGTGGGGGAGCGTGGGGGTGGAGAGACCAAAGCGAGGGAGGGGAGAGAGGCTGGGAGAACAGAAAGGGAGAGAGGGAAGGGCAGACCCTGACGGGGGAGATGCAAGGAGAAAGAGGAGAGAGGGGAGGAGAAAGCCAGAGGAGAGGAAGGATGGAGACACAGAGGCAGGCAGGGGGGAAGAACGGAAAGAGAAAAGGGAAAGAATAAAAGGAAATACACGGAAGGCCCACAGACAGCAAAAGGGATGGAGACGCAGAGGCGGGGATAGAGAAAGACAGACAGAAGGACAGATATCGAGAGGGAAGGGAGGACAGAGAGAGACAAGAGAGGGAGCAAAACCAACCCAGAATGACACCGGCAGAGAGAAAAAAGGCAGCAGCAAGGAGGGGGGTGGGGGGACGGCGAGCACGCTCGGAGCTGGAAGGACGGAGGCCGGCAGAAGAGGGAGGGGCAGAGCGAGGGGAAGGGAGGCGAGGTGGAGGGGACCCAGGGAAAGCCGAGGAAAAGCGGGCACTGGCCGAGGGAGGAGGGAGGGAGAAGCGGGAGCGCCGGCCGCCCCGCCGCCTCCCCGGCCTCTCTTTTGTCCCTTCCCTCCGCTCTGCGTCATGCTCCCCTGGCCCGGCCTCCCCCTCTCCGCTCCCTCCCCCGCCGCCCCGCTGCTCCTCCCCGGGGCTGGATGGAATTTTTTCCCCTGGATCGGGGCCAGCTCCAGGGCAGGGGGGAAGCCGGACTGGGCAGGGCAGTGGGGAGGGGCCGGGGCGGGGGCCCCCTGGGGAGGGGGCTGGTCTGACGGCCGCCGGGCTGCGGGGTCCGGGGAGGGGGAGCCCGGGACCTCAGAGCCGGGGAGGAGGCGCCGGCCGAAGGGAGCTGGGGAGACTGGAAGGAGGATGGCGGGGACGGCAAGAGGAAGGGGAGAGGCCGCGGGGCAACAGAGGCGGGGAGACGATGGCGAGGACTCGGCGGCGGTGGGGCTCGGCCGCGGGCCTGGGGCAGACCGAGAAGACCCCTTACCTCCGACGCGGGAGCCGGGAGCCGTGAGTCTGCGAAAAGGGCGGTGGATGGGGCCTGGGGCCCGGACTCTAGGGTCCCTGAGGCGGGGGCCGGGATTTCTGGGTTCTTGAAGGAGGAGAAGGGAGCTGGGAGGCCAGGCCCGAGAATCACTTAAGGAAAGGGTTGGGACCAGGATTCCGGGGTCCGGAAGCTGGAGAAAGCTGGGAACACCTCCTGGATTCTAGAGCGAGGACAGAGATGGGGGCTGGGGCAGGTAGCATTGGCGGGTGTAGGAGACCAGGGGCTAGATGCCCGAACTCTCCTGGGAGGTGGAGGAAGACGGTCTGGCTTTGGCGGTCCTTCTGGCACCGGAAGGGTTAACGTCTGGCTGGCGGGAAGGGGGAGGGGCAGGGATGGGGCTGCGGGGCTTTGAGGGGTCAAGGGTGAGCGGTGCCAGTGGGAGGGGGCTGAGGAGGAGGGGGGAGGTTGTCTGGGCTGCCAGACAGGCCAGGGTCAGCGGCGGGGGCAGGGGATGTCTGGCGGAGGAGAGGCCCAGCATCCAGGTTCCCTGGGCGACCCGGGATTCCAAGCCCCAGATCCCTCTTCCCTCAGACCTGGGAGTCCACCGCCTCCCAATTATCCAAATCCAGACCCCTAGCCCCTTTCTCCCTGGATTCAGAAGTCTGGGCCCTTAGCCTCTTCTCTCAGATCAGAGTCCACACTCGAGCCTCCACCCCTTTCAAAACCCCAGAGTTCAGAACCCCAGCCCCACCTCCCCAGGAGCACGAGCACCGACCCCTGGTCCATTAGAACCCAAGAGCCCAGGCCCCCGCCTCCCTTCAAAGCCTGGATTCGGAGGACCCTCAGATCCCTCCTCCCCCAGAACCCAGGAGTCCCCACCTCCTTTTTAGCCCCAGCTGGAGTCCAGCCCTCCGGGGGTTAAGGGGGCGGGGCCATCTGGTTGCCATGGTGCCAGACTGTTTGGGTCTGCTCTCTGACCCTTGGGGGCTCCCCAGGGTCCGCAGAGAGGGGGAAGGGGACCTAGGCCTGGGGGAAGTCCAGAGCCTACCCCATCCTTAAAGCCAGCCTATGGGCCCAGGGAGATCGCGTTTCCGCCAACGCCTTGTCCAGTGACCTTGAACAAGTCCTGACCTGTCTCTCTTCGCCTCAGTTTCCCCTAGGAGTAATTGGTTGGGGGTTGGGGGAGATGCTCAGGTCCCAGCAATCTTAAGATTCTCAGCTTCCCTTCTCCCCTCACCCCCCTCGTCAGGCCCCAGGCAGCCCCGGGGCATGCCGGGAACCCGGGCCTGGGCTCTGGGCCAGGTGGGGGGGGCAGCCTCCTCCCTTCCCCTTCCTCCCCACCTTGGCCTGACTCTCGCCCCCGCCAGAGGGTCTGGGAGGTTGGAAAGGAGGAAAGGGGGAAGAGAGATGGGACCGCAGACCAGTCTCTGGGCCCTGCCTCCCCCTTTGCTTCTCCGCCCCCTTCCCGCCTCTCCTCCCCCTCCTCAGCAGGTCGCTACCCCAGCCCTGGGCCCCTTCTCCAACCACCCCCACCCCACCCCCAGCTCCAGACCTGGCTCTCCGAGCTGCGAGGGGGAGGGAGAGAGGGAAGGAGAGAAGGGGGAGGGGAAGGAAGAGAGAGACTTAGGAGGGAGAGAAAGGGAGAGAGACCTAGGCAGAGGGTGAGAAGGAGCCGTAGAGATGGAGAGAAGGGGAGGGGAGAAAGGAGAGGAAGTGAGGCGAGACCCCGAAAAAAGCGAGAGGAAAAGGGTGAGGGAAAGAAGAGAGGGAGACAGAACCTGGGAGAAGGTCGGAGAGAACGAGAGAGACAAAGAGAGAAGAGGAAAAGAAGGGGAGCACGAAAAGCAGGAGATGCATAGAAAGGGGGGAGAGAAGGAAGAACAGGGAGGAGCAGGGGGAGAGCGCTACAGATGCTGGAGGAGGCTGGGACACAGGTGAGAGAGCAACTGAGAGAGATAGACAGGGGAAATAGGGGCAGGGGTAGCACAGGCTGCTGGACACTGTGAGGAAGTGGGAGGGGGAAAGCAAGAGACAGAACTGGACAGGGAAGAGCCCAGGTAGGGAGGGTGGCGGCGGGCCCCTCCCACTTACAGGCTGGCTTTGGCTAGTATCCTCCCCTCTCTGGGGCTGGGCCTCCTCACCTGCCTCACCTGCAAAATGGGGATGCAAAGAGTACCACCCTGTACACCTAGAGGTGTCAGAGAGAAGACTGGTGCTGGAGGTAGGGTACAGCGTCACTGCCCAGAGGTCATAGCTGTCATCCTTAAAAATGACAAGAGGCCAAAAGAAGGGAGGAGAGAGGGGGGGAAAGTACCCAGAGAGGCTTTGAAGGTTTCATGTCCCCTACCAGCCCCCTAGCCCTGGGCTTGGCGCCTCTGCAGCCTGACAGGAAGGTAGGTAGGGAGCATGGTGCCCAATGGGCTGGAATTTCAAGACAGATGATGTTCTCTCTGACCTGCACCCAGAAAGCCAGGTCTCCTAGCAGGCCATGCCTGATGATCTGGGAGGTTTGAAAAGAGGGAAGAGGGAGGTCTGCTTGGCTGGACGCCCAGATGCGAGGGAGGAGGGGTTGGGGACCCAGACCCCTGGGTCTGAGGGAGGAGTGGGCCAGAGATCTGGACCCTTGGGTCTGAGAGAAGATGGGCTGGGGGCCTGAACTCCTGGGTTCCTAAGGGAGGAGGGGGCCGGGGGCCTGGACTCCTGGGTCCTGGCACCCACCCGTAGAACCGACCTTGCGGGGCCTTCGCCGCACACAAGCTCGTGTCTGTGGGTCCGTGTCGGGGGCTCATCATCGCGGCTGGGGCCTCCCCGGCCCTCCCCACCCTCCCTGGCCCTCTTCGCCCCATCTGTCTGTCTGCTCTGTCCACCGGCCGCGCCCCCCGGGCTGAGGTAGGAGGTTGTATAGTTGAGGAGGACACCCAAGGAGATCACTATACGGCCTCCTAGCTTTCCCCAGGCTGCGCCCTGCACGGGACGGGGGCCGGCAGGACCCCCAGCCCCACCGCTGCCCCAGAGACCCTGGGAGGAGGAGTCGAGCTGTCCATATCCCCTCCCTGCTTTCCTTGAAGTTTCTCTTCCATCGGGAAATCTATTTTCCTTCCTCTGTCTCTCCATCTCTGCTCTGTCTCCCTAGCTTCTGCATTTCTCTGCACGCTGGCCTGCCTCTGGGACCCTGTCTCCATCTCTCTTACTCTGACTTCCTGGGTCTCTGATTCTCCCCAAATCTCTCCTTGTCTCAGTTTCTCTTTGGTCTTTCTGTACCCGGCATTTATAGTGTCTCTATGCCTGCCTCCATCTCTGGGCCCCATCTCAAAGCCCACCACAGGGCCTGTTGGGGCCACCATGTGCCATATTGCCGGCCTCTGGGTCCCTGAGACCCTTTAACCTGTGAGGACGTCCAGGGTCACAGGTGAGGTTCTTGGGAGCCTGGCGTCTGGCTCAACCACAAACCTGGGGATTGTGGTCCCAACCCCTGACCCCTCATACCCTTCCTCCAGAGCCTGACAGTTGACCACCAACCAAAACTTGACCTCTGGCTCCAGGCCACTGGCCCCTCCCCCACCTCAGGTGACCTCATAAAGGTCACCATCTTCTCTCTGGGCCTTGAGACCCTCTATGATGGCCCCACTGGCCTTGGCCAGAGCAGTCCCATTTGCCCTGCTGACCCTTGCGGTCCTCAGGGTGCCCACTTGGGCCTGTCTCATCTGCTTCACCACCTACACAGAGCGCCTCCGCATCTGCCAGATGTTTGCTGCGATGGAAAGCCCTGAGATCAAGAGATGTGAGGAGGTCTTTTCAGACGCCTTCCAGGGCCTCGAAGACATCGAAATCAGTGAGGAGACTTTCCAACTACACCAGGGTCCCCAGAGGCAGAAAGGCTCAAAGACACTGACACAGGAAAGACCCAAGGAGACAGAGAGAGAGAGGAGAAGGGGCAGAGACTCAAATTGGGGGAGGACAGAGATTGGGGGGCAGAGAGTAGAGGTGGAGTAAGAGGTGGGGAAGGGTAGAGATTGGGATGGAGAGACTCAGAGAGGGTAAGGTGAAGGTGGGGAGGCAGAGACTCAGAAAGGGAAGGAAGTTCCCATCAGGGACTTGGTATGGGGGAGCTGACTCCTGCAGCCTCACCCCTTCCTACCCCCAGACTATGATGAGAAAAACCACCTGCATGATGCCTTCACCCAGATGATCCACTCCCTGCAGGAGCTGGCCACTGCCCAAGGTGAGTGGTAAGGGGTGGGACTCTCTTGGTACGTGTGGAGGAAGGGGACCCTGGTGGCCTGGGAGGGGTACTGCTAGGAGGCTGAGTGAGCTGGGTAGCTTGTAGAGAGAAGTGACCCTGATTAGCAGCCATCAGGGAGGACACCCCCTCTAATATGGACCCCATGTCTACACATACACTCCTCACAGTTAATGTAGTCCCCCATTTTTGAGGTGTGAAGCTGTGAGGAGGCAGGCAGACAGGTGGGGACAGTACAGGAGATCACTAAGGTGACAGCTATGAAGAGAGACAGGGGTGTGGGTGAGATACACGTGTACCTCAAGGCTGGGAGGACATGCATGGCCAATGGGCAGCATTAGCAGCAGTCACACCAGGTCAGTATGGGAGGTCTCAGCCATGACTCCCCCAATGGTGCCAGAGGCTGAAATTGTGGGGCATCCAGGGGCTGGAGAGAGGCCACACCAAGGTTTTTGTAAAAGGTCCCCAAGGAGGGGATGTTCCCATCTATCAAGGGCCAAGCTAAGTCCCTCATGGGGATCCTGAGGTGCTTGAAAGCTGGGCAGGTTGGGGCACAGGATTCCAGGAAATACCCTTTCTCCTCACAGGCTGTAATGTCACAGGAGGTTTTTTATTTTTTGAGCAGAGCCTCAAGCTGTCGCCCTGGGTAGAGTGCTGTGGCATCACAGCTCGCAGCAACCTCCAACTCCTGGGCTTAAGCCATTCTCTTGCCTCAGCTTCCCAAGTAGCTGGGACTATAGGTGCCCACCACAATGCCTGGCCATTTTTTTTTTTTTTTTTGGTTGTAGTCGTCATTGTTGTTTAGCAGGCCCAGGCTGGATTTGAACTCACCAGCTCTGGTGTATGTGGCTGGTGCCTTAGCCGCTTGAGCTACGAGCACCGAGCCTGTCACAGGAGGTTTTGAAAAGACTAGGAAGAAGTCCAGTTCTGGCGATGGCCTCTCTGGGGCTGCATGTGGGAGGGACTTGGATGGGAGAGAAGGACCTAGGGTGAGGGTCCAGGCCAGAGGGGAAGAGGCCTGAGGTGGGGGTGCTGGTGGGAAGGTGGAGAAGAGGCCTGGGGGGAGCAGTGAAGGTGGAGAAGATGGGACAGGTTGAGAGTGGGGTGGAGGGACATTCTGGGTCAACTGGGCTGTTAGGAGAGGGAGGAGGGTTAGAGGGTAGTGCCCAAGACCTGGCTTCATGCCTACAGGGTCATGGGTCATCCCTGAGATGCGTCTGGGAGAAAGAGCCGGAGTGGGGACCAATTATGAGCTAGATTAGGACATAGGCACTGAGAGGTCTGGGCACATCCAGGAGGCAGCTAGATACCTGGCCACAGGGTGCAGCTGAAAAGTCAGGAAGGCCCGAGACTCTGTCCTGAGGGCACTGGGGAGCCATGGGAGGGCTATGAGCAGGGGAGGGGGCTGTCTCTGGGTGCAGAAGTAGCCTCTGGTGCTATGAAGGACAGGCCAGAGGGAGTCTGGAGGCCGGGAGAAGCTGGTGCAATATATTCCACAGATATTTATTGAATGTGCCAGGAACAACACTAGGGGCAAGCTGTGACCAAAACTGCAGACCGCCTGCCCTCAGGTTGCTCATACAGGGGGTGGGAGCAAAACAGACAATAAACAAAAGCAGTTTAAACAAAAGTATTTAAACAAAATACTTCAGTATGGTGACCTATGCTGTGGAGGAGAAAGGAATGGGGACAATTTTAATTAGGTCATTCCCATTGAGCAAAGAATTGGTCACAGTGATAGTGAGAGCCACAAAGATAGTCTAGGGAAAGAGAGTACTTCAGGCCACCAGAAAAGCCAGTGCAAAGGTCCTGGAGCCAGTGGGGCTAGAGAGGAGATGGGCTCAAAGAAGTAGCAAGGTCCTATCAGTCCCTGTAGACCTGTGGTTCTCAAGCCCCAGTGTTATTCAGAGTGTTCTGGGAACCTGTTAAAATGAAGATTACTGGGCCCCGCTGTCTGTATCTGACAAGTAGGTCTGAGGTAGGGCTAGAAAATTGACATTTCTATCAAGTTCTCAGGCAGTAGCAGTGGTGCTAGTTCCCAAACACACTTTGAAAATCTGTATTATAGACCCTTGGAACTTTTGTCTTTTAGTCTTGAAGTGAGGACACTATTGGAGGATTTTACAGAGACAGGATCTGACTTAGGATTTAATAAGATCCCTCTGGCAGCCATGTGGGGCCAGAGCAGAGACTAGGGAGACCAGCGAGAAGCCAGTCAGTGGTGGCTCAGACCCATCGAGGTGGTTCGTGTGAGCCATGGTGAGGTCTGAGCTAAGAGGTGCAGGGCGTGAGGATTTGACTGTGTGAGAGGGTGTGTCTGCCAGACAGAGTTATTCACATTGATTATCCTTCAGAAAGATACCCTCATTTCTCTGTGAGGCAGGGGTTTTATAACCCCACTTTCCAGATGGGGAAGTTGGGCTCAGCTGGACAAGAAAGACAGGTAAGGGGGGTGGGAAGAATGAGGACAACTTTCATATCTTTCCCAGATGGAAACTGGGAGAGATGTTGGGGTGACTCAGGGCTGCCTCTTGGCAGTCACAGGTGATGCTGTCTGTGCATTTCAACCATGGAATGGATGGTGTGGCAGAAGAGGGTGGTACACCACATGCAACAATTAGGTGTGGAGGTTCTGGGCTCACAGGTAGCTATGTGACCTTGGACCAGTTCCCTAATCTTTCCATGCCTCAGTTGCCCCATGTCCAACTCAGAGATAATAATAGCAGCTCACTATGTGCCAGTCACTGTTCTAAGCACTAACAGACACTATCTCGGGCAGTCATTAAATGGTGCCACGGAATAGTTTGGGGTGAGGACAGCATTCTTACGGAATAGGACATTCCTGCCCATCCTGCAAGGCAGACACAGCTATTGTTCTTATTTTGTGATGAAACTGAGGATCAGGAAGGTTAAGTCACTTGGTCAGGGTCACATAAGGAGGAGGGCTTGCAATTGATGTCTCAGATTTGAGACAGGTGCACTAGAGGTGGAAGAGCCAGGACTGAAGCCCAGAGAACTCCAAGTAGAGTCAGAGCTCCTAAGGTATGCAGTTCTTTTGGAAAGACTTAACATCCACTCGCTCCCCCTTGTGGTCCACTTGACATAACCCCACCCCTGGGCCTATTTGGATACAGATTTATTGTGTATTACTAGGTATGTAAACCTACCCTGACACCATGGCTTGCCTGGTATATCTCACAATCACCCTCCCCATGAGTCATTTGGTTTGGGGCCTGGATATGCCACAGATGAGTCCTCCAACATCCTGGCCTCTCATTTGAGCACCCCACTCTGACCACATCCTCCTAAGTATCCTGCCATTTCAAGACCACATTCCTGCTCTGTGGTCAAGGGGAGACCTCTAAGCCTTTGACCCCTCATTTTGAACCCACTTCTTGGCTTCAGTGCTCTCTCTTTCCTGGCATATGCCTGAAGGTCATCATTTCATCCACTCTCTTGCCAATATCCTCAGTTCCCTTCCCGTTTTTATGGCTTTAAGTCACAGAGGAACCCTTCCCCCTCTCCCTGCAATGGCTTAAGGAAATGAGAAATTGTATTTCTTCCATATCAAACACATCTTAAGGTAGGTACCTCAAACTAGTCTAGCATAGCAGCTTCAGTTTTTAGGCCCCAAGCTGCTTCTAGCTTTCTGGTCTACATCCTAGGTTGGAGCCCTTATCCTCACAGATCTGTATGGCTGCTAGAGCTCCAGCCATCAAAACCAACTTTCAGGCAGCAAGATGGGGGTAAAGAGATCAATAAGATAACACCACCTCCCTTTTAAGGTGACTTCTTGTGACTTACATCTGACACTTCCACTTTCATTTTAGTGGCTATAATGGGTCACATGATAACAACTAAATGCAAGGAAGGCTGAGCAATGAAGTCTTTTAGCTGGGGGGAATGTTCCCAGATAAAATGAAGTGTCCTATTACTGAAGAAAAAATGAAAGTATTTGGAGGCAACTGACAATTTCTGTATCAGTTTCTAAGGGCAAACTAATAGAGGGATTATTTTGTAACAAAGTACCATAATGGCTTAAATGATAGAAATTTATTTTTTCACAATTCTGGAGGCTACAAGTTTGAGATCAAGGTTTTGTTGTCAGCGGGATTGGTTTCTTTACAGGCCGATCTCCTTGGCTTGTAGATGCCATCTTCTCCCTGTCTTAACAAGTCTTTCCGTACATGTCTGTGTCTTAATTTCCTTTTCTTGTAAAGACACCAGTCACACTGGTTTAGGGTCCAATCTAATGACTCCATTTTAATTTAATCATTAAGAACCCTACCTCTTAAGTACAGTCATATTCTAAGGTACCAGAGGTTAGGACTTCAACATATGAATTTAGGTGGGGACACAATTTACCCATAACAGCCTGCCATATTTCTGATTTCCAAGACCACAACAAAAATCAACCTAGCCATCCACTTTCTCTTTTTTCCCACTGGAAAAGGCCACAGAACCTGATAGTTTGGAAGCCATTACAATAGTCAAAATCCAAACACCCACAAAGAGAACATCAAAGAGTGAAAGAGGAGTAGAAATGAGTAGAGGCTGGAGACATGGAGAGGTGGCCAATGAATATCTTGTGTAAATGGAGTGGCTGCTGCTAAGCTTTGGCTAATGCCTGCCTGATGGAAATACCATCTCTGCCTTACAGTCCTTCCAGTTATTTTTTAAAGAGATGCCAAACATTTTATGTGACTTTCTCAAATTTTGTATGTTGGCAACTGGTTTAAAAAGGAAAACAAAACACTTTTCAGGACAAATTTAACACATCCAGGGGATGGATTTGGACCACAGGCCACTATTGTGGTCTCCAGTTCCAATTCCAGAATCTTGGAATTCTTTCTACACATATTTATTGAGCACTTTCTAAGGCTTAGGGCCCTCTTCTGGATTCCAAGGACACTGCACTTAAGAGATGGATGTATGTATATAAGTGCCCACAGTGTGATGAGAGCTATGAATGAAGTGAATGGGACTCTAGGTTAGATTTATGTTGATGGGAAGCCATTAGGGAGGTGACGCTTGAAATGTAACACCTGAGGATGACTAGGAGTAGGGGGAAAATGTGCTAGAAACAGAAACCAGGATGTGTAAATGCCCTGAGGTGCGTACTAGGAAATGGGGTTCTTTTCATATTAAGGGAAATGAAAGGTGGGCAGGAGGGATGGAACAGAGGAGAAGTATACCTTGGTGAGATATTTGATCTTTTCCTGCCTCCCCTCGCCCGCCAACAACATAAATGCAGACCATGCCAAGAAGGGATTCCATGCTGGAGAGACTGGAGATGCAGAAGAAACTTGGGGACACATCTGCCTTCACAGTAGACAGAGTAGGAGAGGAGGAGAACAGAGGACCTGGAAATAGGAGAGGCATAGCATTTGGAGGGGCTGGGGAAAGGGTGCAGACACCATAGGCAATTCATTCTGTCAAGCTAGGCCAGGCCTAGGGGAAGGGCCTTTACTACAAAGGTGCCCCTCTACCCTCCAGGGTCTTTTGAGGTTGCCTTCTCTGATGCTGCGGAGAAAATGAAGGAGGTCATTGTACAACTTACGGAAGGTAAAATGGACTCCTTGGCTCTTTGCTGGCCCAGCTCCAGAACCACACGCAATTAGGAAACCATCACCCCCCTTAGATCCACAACCTCTCCCTTTAGTCACAAATCTTGGCTCAATCTCTGAGCTCCAGCCCTTCCTTGGTGGGTGACTTTTCCCTGCCTAAAACACTGGATCTGGCTCCGCTCCTTGCATGGAAGGTTTCTTCTCTAGCCAGGACCCATCTTGGGATGTTCCTGACGCAGACCACACTGGGATCTCCGTGGCTGGTCCTGGGCACTCTGAAATGTTTCCTCTCAAGCTGGGCTCCCTTAGAGGGCTACTTCTACCCTGGCCACACCCCTTCTCCAGTGGACCTCCTGATTTGGTCCAGTTTCCTTGGAAGGTCCTGTAGAATCTAGCACCCTTCCTTCCTTGGTGGACTGTATCCAGACTAGCCCCTCCCTCGTTAGGGCTGGCCGCGGACCTGTGTGTCCCCTCCCATCCCGACCCCCACTTAGATGGCCTGTGACTAATCTCTTAGCGGATGCCACAGGTCTGGCCCGATCCCTAGGTGCGATGGTGCGAACTTGGCCCCGCCCCCTCGGAGGAATGCGTTGGACCCCGCAACATCCTTCAGGCCAGGGGGGCTTCAGGTAGGGTCCCTCCCGCGATTTTCAGCTTAGTGACGTTTCCTCTTTCTCCACAGCCCAGGACTGCATCCCTCCCTGCGGTAAGGATTTAATCTAAAGCTCCTAACAGCTGTGGGAGGGAGGCACTTGTGGCCTAAACTTCAAGTGGGAGAAATGGGCGGGCTTCACAGACGAAAAGGGCCAATAAAAGCCTTGGAGAAACCTCATAGAAGGCGGGTCAGAGAACCAAGCAAACCAGTAGGAACAATAGACAGCAAAGAGTCGCGGGAGCTGGCCAGCGAGAGCAAGGAAGGCGGACCGAGATTCTTCTACCTTCTACCTGGGCGATAGACTCCAGGTGGCCAAAGGGCCCGGGGCTGGGAAAGGCGAGTGGAGCCCAGACCCGGTGTCCCCGCCCGACAGGACTCCAGGAGGCCTCCCGACGCTTCAGCTGTGGCGGGTGCTACCCCAAGGTCTGCAACCTCCCGGTGGACTGCCCAGGTTAGGGGGCGCGGCCTTGACATTGCGAGGGAGGGGCGAGGCCTGGTGTGAGAGGGCCCCGGGGAGTATGACCCGGTTTGGTTTTCAGTTCGGGATGTGACGGTGATTCGGGGTAACCAGGCTATGTTTTCTTGCGTCGTGAACTTCCAGCTACCTGAGAAAGAGATCACCTATTCCTGGAAGTTCGCAGAAGGTGTGAGTTGGAGCGGGACTCGCGTGAAGTGTTTAGTGGATGAGGGTGTCAGGGTGCACGGGGTGGGAGTTCGGTCTAGTTGGGGGCTTCGTGCAAGGACGGCATCCTGGGGTTTAGGGGAGAGGTCGCGGATCAGACTACAAGGCCCGACTCTGTGTAGGTTATGCGTAAGGGTTTGAGGAGTGAGGGTTGGGGGGTGCGCGTAGGGAGGCAGAGTGAGTTGAGTGCTCAGGGGGCAGGGTTACGATTAAAAGGCGGGGCCTTGCATGAAGGATCCACGAATAAAGGCGGAGTCAGGAGCCCAAAAGGGCGTGGTCGGGCGGGGCACGTTTGTTACAGTCTGGAAAGTCCGAGTGGCCAAAGCAAAAGCTGGGCTGGGGTCGGGCTCAGCTCTTCCAGCCGCTTCAGCCAGAGCGTCCCGCAGCTCCGGACTCAGGACTTGTCTTACTTCCGAGATGTGCCGCGGGCCCATGGATACGTGGCACGGATCCGGCCGGCGCAGCCTAAGCACCGCGGGACTTTTTCCTGCTTGATCACGCACGACCAGCGCCTCCTGGCGCGGCTCTACTTCTTCCTTAACGGTGCGGGCCTGCTGGGCTGCGCGAGGGGGCGGGGCTGCGCGAGGGGGCGGGGCTGCTCTGGGGGTGGGCCTCGCCCCCGACTGACGGGCGCGTCCCCGCAGTGACGGGTCCGCCCCCACGTGGCGAGACCGAGCTCCAGCGGAAGTTCAAGGAAGTGCTGCGCTGGGCGCCGCGGGACACAGAGATGATCGAGCCCTGGAGGCCGAGCCTGGGTGAGCTACTGGCCAGGCCCGAGGCTCTGACGCCGATCAACTTATTCCTGCTAGCGGCTATCGCGGCTCTCGCATCAGCGTCTGCGACCCTGTTGATGTGGTGAGTCCCTTGGACCCGTCATCCAGCTCCTTTTTTCTGCAGACTGGGTGTCCGGCTCCCACCTCCCTTCTTTTTTAGATCCAGAGTCTGGGCCCTCATCCCCCTTTTCCTTTCTACCCAGGAGTCCAGACCCTCAATATCCTCCTCCCTCAGACCCAGGGGTCCAGGCCTCATCTATTTTTGGGACTCAGGTGTACAAGCTTCCCAAACCTAGATTTCTGGTCACCACTAACCTCCAACACACATGCCTCCTTGTTTCCCCAGGAAGTTCTTTCAATGGTACTTCAGCGGTAACTAACAAAGGTATCTCTTCTTCCCTTACCCTATTTCCATCCCTAAAATAAAGAATATTTCAACTTTGGATTCTTTTATCTTTGATGATGGTTCCTGTTAACTTGGGTAGGAGGAGGTGCAGCATACCCCACACATGCCCAGGTAAATACTGCTCCATAATAACGCTAATAGGCTATCACAGTGCAAGTCTCTGTGCAGAGGGCTTTAGGTGGCAGCCCAGACCCCTCCTGAGACTTTTGACAGTGCCCTTGACATTCCCACCTGCAGAAAACTTCCTCAAATAGAGTCCTTGATGTTGTCCTCAAAGCTTCTTCCTCTCTAAGACTTTCCTCCTACCAGAAAGAGCATCACTATCTACCACCTAGCAGTTCAAACCAGAAACCTATTTAATTTCTTACTTAATTTCTCCTCTACTTGCAATTCATTTCCATTGCCAGGTTTCAGCCTTTTGATTTCCTAAATATCTCTGTCTCTCATCTGGTCCACTGGAGCAGCCTCCCTACCAACCTCCCTGGTTCTTCTTGGCCTTGCTCTATTGCAGTCCATTCTGCAAGTAGCAGCGGGAGGAATATTTTAAAGTGTGTGAGATCAGGTCACTCCTCTGCTCAGAATCCTTCAGTGACTCCCTACTGCCACTGGAACAAAATCCAATTCCTTGTCAAAGCTTACACAGCTTCACAGGTTCTGGCCCCTGCTGACCTCCCCTCCCACCATTCCCTTTGATTTTTCTACCGAGTAGATTCTCTGGCCTTTCCTCTTTCCTTGTATTCATTATGATTGATCTCACCTTCTCCAAGATCTTGGTACATGCTGTTTCCTGCCTAGAATAACATTTTCTCCTTTTTTTGTCTAGTTAACTCAATTATGATTTTCCCTAAGCGGCCATTACGTGTATTAACCAGTTAATCCCTCTGACAACTCTGCAAGGCTGGTACCGCATTTCCCGACTCGACCTTGCCTCTTCTCCTTTGCTTCTGTCCAGTCCCACTTTTTTTTGTCATTCGAACATACAAGATCAGTCCCATTTCCAGGCCTTTGTACATGCTGTGCTTCATATTTACAAAGCCTGTCCTCTGAACATCATAGACTCATGTTCCTCTCACTGCACAGATCCCATCTCTGTTGTCACCTCTGACTCCCGCTCACACTGTTTGACATCCCCCAATTTTAGCTTGTGCCTAGGATTCTTTTCTATCTTAAAAGGAAACCCCTTCTGAACATGTACTCATTATTATTCACTGGTGCATTCCTCTGTGGATTCATTCAGTGAGTATTTATTGAGCACTTACTACGCATTATGTAGAGACAGCAATGACGAAATCAGAAGAGACAAACAATCTGTATAGTACTGTCATGGAACTCAGATTCTAATGGACAGTTAAGGAAAACTCTATACTCACCACTTCTGACACCAAACTTGTGGGTGTTTTTCCCCCATGACAACCAATTCTCTGGACACTAATTGAGTGTGCTATAATTTAATTTATTTCTGAAATCAACCACCCAGAGTTAGTCTCAGATTCCTCAGGTTTTCAGGGTTCAGGCCCATAGACTGCCTTGATTTCAGATGCTGGTTACATGTCAGGGTTCCCAGAACTTGCAACTGTGCCCCTCAGCTCAATAATTTGCTAGAATACCTTATATACCTAGAGGAAACATTTACTTAATGTTTACGGATTTATTATAAAAGACATTATAATGGAAACAGATTAGTAGCCAAATGAAGAGGTAAGTAGGAAGAGGTCTGGAAGGATCCCAAGTACGGGGGTTTCTGTCCCCAGAGAGTTAGGGTGTGCCACATTCTGGCATGTGCATGCGTTCACCAACCTGGAAATGCAATGAACTCCATAGTTTAGGGATTTTTTTTTTTTTTTTTTTGAGATGGAGTCTCACTATATCAGAATGCTGTGGCGTCACAGCTTACAGCAACCTCCAAATCTTGGGCTTAAGAGATTCTCCTGCCTCAGCCTCCCAAGTAGCTGGGACCGCAGCCACCTACCACAATGCCCAGCCGTTTTTCTGTTTCAGTTGTCATTGCTGTTTGGCAGGCCCGGGCTGGATTCAAACCCGCCAGCTCCTGTGTCTCTGGCTGGCTGCTTTAGCTGCTGAGCTGTAGGTGCCGAGCCAGTTTAAGTATTTTTATGGAGACTTCATCATAGGCCTAATTATTAGCTCAATCTCCAGCCCCTCTCTCCTCCCTGAGAGCGTGCGGCTCCTGAGGCCTCCTACTTCACGATTTGGCAGCACCTGACACAGTCAATCACTCCTCCATGAAATGCCTTCTTCACAGGGCTTGCCTAGTGCTACAGCTACCTTGCTTCCGTCCATCGTCAGTTTTCCTTCCTAGGTCCTCTTCATGTGGCTGCCTAACACTGGAGACACCTCTTCTCATCCTCGTCTCTTACCCGTCTATACCTCTTTCCCCTGTGCATCCGGCATTACGGCTCTGAATGCCCGTTCATGCTCCATGTGTGGAGACAGGGCTTCCCAACTTATCTTTAGACCAGATCTTGCTCCTAAACCCCAGACTTGCATATCCAACTGCCTTCAAGGCATCTCCACTTAGATACTCAGTCGGCATCTCAGACTGTGCTCATCTGTCTTCCACTTCCTTCCTGCTTATCCCCTGGAAACCTGCTCCCCCTTCCCACAGTCTCTTTCTCCCCTCTCTGTCAACAGAATTGCATCCTCCCCACAGGTCAGGCCCCAAAATGCTAGAATTGTATTGTCCATGCTGTAGTCACTACCACATGGAATATTCATTCTTTGATTTAATGTCCCCAAAACGTTGAGCTGAATTCCATCTACTCTGTCAGGTTTGCAAATACAGGAACAATTAAGCAAGTGCCTCTCTGGCCTTCAAGTAAATACGAGAGTGATCCTTAGGTGAGCACACCCAGACATGTGCCTGACTTCTGTGATGACAGAGCAGGGGCTATTTAACTTAAAACTCACTAAAGCTGCCTAAGGTTATAAATTCAGTTCCTCGGTTGCACAGGGCACTGTTCACGTGCTTCACAGACACATGTGGCTGGTGCTGCTACACTGGAAGCTGCAGTTATAGAACATTTCCATGTAGCAGATGGAGAGGGTTTCACTGCACTGTGCTGCTCTGGTGACCCTTGACCCTCCTCCTCTCACACCTGACCTGCCCATCTATCCACACTTCCCACTAGTCCTGACTTCAGGACACACCTAGAGCCACTGCTCTTCCCCACCTTGTCTGCAACCTGTGACTCTTGCCTGGGTTATTACAGCACCTCACAGGAATGCCTGCTTTCACCCTTGCCAGCCCCTGTCTATTATCAAATGAAAATCAAATCGTGACACAGATTGCTTGCGCTCAGGAGTTCGAGACAAGCCTAAGCAAGAATGAGACCCTGTCTCTAGAAATAGAAAAACTAGCTGGGCATCATGGCACATGCCTATAGTCCCAGCTGCTTGGTAGGCTGAGGCAAGAGGATTGCTCAAGAGTAACAGTTGCTGAGAGCTATGATGCCAAGGCATTCTACCCAGGGTGACACAGAAAGACTGTGTCTCAAAAAAAAAAAATCTGGCAATGCCCATAGCTCAGTGGGTAGGGTGCCGGTCACATATACTGAGGCTGGTGCATTCGAGTCCAGCCTAGGCCTGCTAAACAAAGACAACTGCAACCAAACAAAAGCCAAGTGTTGTTTGAGCACCTGTAGTCCCAGCTATTTGGGAAGCTGAGGCAAGAGAATCACTTAAGCCCAAGAGTTTGAGGTTGCTGTGAGCTGTGACACCATAGCACTCTACCAAGGGTGACACAGTGAGACTCTGTCTCAAAAAAAAAAAAAGATTATGAAGTCAGGCCAGTGGCTCTTGCCTGTAATCTTAGCATTCTGTTAGGCCAACGCTGGTGGATTGATTGAGCTCTGGAGTTGAAGACCAGCCTGAGCAAGAGCGAGACCCCATCTCTACTAAAAATAAAAAAAAATCAGCCAGGCCTTGTGGTGGGTTTCTGTAGTCCCAACTACTTGGGAAGCTGAGACAGGAAGATTGTTCAAGCCCAAGAGTTTGAGGTTGCTGTGAGCTATGATGCCAGTGCACTCTATCTAAGATAACAGAGTGAAACTCTGTCTCAAACAAACAAACAAAAAATTATGCTGGTGGCTGCAGAAATCTATAAACTTGCTAAAAACCATAGAATTGTATACTTTGGGTGAACTCCGGCAAAGAAATGGGAGAGAAATTGAAACAACTCTCAAGGAGTTTTACTATTAACAAAGAAATAGAACAGGAGCTTAAGGAGAAACTGAGGTCAAGAGAGGGAGTCTTAAAAATGGGAGAGTAACAGCACGTTTGGATGCTGATGGGAAGAAGGAGGAAGAATTGAGGGTGGAGGATCAAGTGGGAAGAACTGTGGGAGTGAGGTTTTTGAGTAATGAGGGGCATGGGGTCTAGTGCCCCATTGGAAGAGTTGGCTCAGAGTGCAGGCCATTCACCCTAGGCCACAGGATGAAGAGAGTGTCTGTGAGCACAGGTGCATGTGAGCGGGAAGACAGATGGGAATTCCAAACATTTTCTTTTCTTTTCTTTTTTTTTTTTTTGAGACAGAGCCTCAAGCTGTCACCCTGGATAGAGTGCTATGGCATCCCAGCTCACAGCAACCTCCAATTCCTGGGCTCAAGCGAGTCTCCTGCCTCTGCCTCCCAAGTAGCTGGGACTACAGGCGCCTGCCACAACGCCCAGCCATTTTTTGGTTGCAGCCGTCATTGTTATTTGGCAGGCCCAGGCTG
>CAUYRH010116153.1:0-20100 GCA_963574655.1 Perodicticus potto
GCCTCTGTCCCCAGTGGTCCTGCGCAAGTCTGTGCCTTCTGGGCTGCAGGAAGCCCCAGCTGAGCTGTGCCAGTGTGGCCTCACTCCCAGATCTGGGGAGGACATGTGGGGAAAGCTACCCCAGAGGGCACATATCCAGACTCAGTGTTAAAAACTAGACACTTCTGTCCAGTCTAAATGTTCCTGAGACTTGCAGGTTGCCTGGAGGCCCCAGGAGTCCCCAGCTCACTCCCTCTCCTCCTTAGAGTATTAGCTCAAATGCCCCAGCGCCTTGCCAGCTTGGTTTCTCACTTGTTACTCTCTCGGATCCTCCCCAAGCCACATATTTATGGTATTCGTGCCTGGCTTGCAGCCCTCTTTGAGAATGTCAGTTCAGGGACAATGACAGGGACCTTTGTTTTGATTATTCAAATGTCCCAGGAGCCTAGAACAGTGCCCGGCACATGTGGTAGTGGGCGCCCAGTGAACATTTGTCAAAAGCACAGAAGAGCAAATGAGGGACAGGGAATATGTGATGGGCATGTCTTGGGCAGAGCAGGGCAAGTGGTCAGCCAGCCCCTGGCCACAGTTCTCCACTGCAGGTTCCTGGAGGATGGGAGCTCAGGCCAGGCCTGTGCACAAGTCCCCACCCCACTGAGCCCCAGGGCTCTTGTTTTCTGCCTCAGAGGCCTGGGGCCTCCAGCATCTCATCCACCTGCCCTACCAGCTCCTGGATGCCCCTATACTGATCCCACACCCCCCTCACCTGGGGGTGAGGCAGCCGAGGGCCACTTGATGTGGGCAACTTGTTCCAGAAGAATCATTTGGGGTTTATCTGTATAGTCCCCTAGGGTGCTGCCACCGAGAAGCATGAGGCTTCTCAAGTCACAGTGGATTGGGGCAAAACCAGATCCCAGCACTGTCCCAAAGCTATGGACCCTCAACTGGCCTCCAGCCTCCATGGGACCCTAGGGTTAGGCCAAGCCCTGGGGGTCTTCAATCCAGGCCAGCCTGTGCTGCTGCCCTGTCTACTTACCTGGCAGGCCAGGGGGACCCCGGGGCCCTGGGATACCCGCCAACACTGTGTCCACAATAGCAGATGCCAGCCGTGAGTCTCCATCTGTAGGAAAGACAGAGTGGCCAGTGGTCTGGCAAAGCAGAGCCAGCAGTTCTGGGAGGCTGGTCCTGAGCCCTGAGCCGCCTCCTAATCCCTGAGCTCCGCTGCAGCCCTGGCAAACAGGCACTCTCGTGCCTACCTTATAGAAGAGCACACGGGGTTCCAAGCAGTCAAAGGGCAGGGCCAGGTCAGCTTCATGTAAAACACAAACTCCTTCTGAAACAGTCCATGCCCTTCAGACCCTGGGCCTGACCGGCTCACTTCCCTGATGCCCCAGGTTGGCACTCTCTTCCAAGTTCCACCCCATATGCCTATTCTAATGTTCCCAACTGAGTCCCTCATGCAAGGTCCACTTCAGAAAGTCCCCTTGCCCAGTCTGCTGAGCTGCAGTGCCCAGGGCTACCTCTATCAGGCAACCTCACTGCCTGAGGCTGGGGTGGGGTGGGTCTAACAAGCCCTCTACAGGACAAACCCCACAGTGTAACTTTGCTCCGGCCAGCACCAAGGCCAATGCCTTGTCTTGGGTGGGGGGAGGGGGGGCTGCTCTGCCTTGCCCTGCCCTGCCCTCCATACACAGAAACCTCGATGTGGGCTGACAGGTCTTACAGCTGCAGACAAACTTCCTGCTGAGTGCACAGTCCCTATGGTCACTCCACTCATCCATTCTTTTCCCAAGCACTCACCCCCAGCCCACCAGGATAGCTGATTCCCTGAAGGCCCCTGAAGTTGTGGGAAAGAGTATCTAGCCTCAGAAGGATTCAAGGTGGCAGTGGGCAGGGCCAGATGCAGGACATCGGGCCCAGGCCAGGGCAGGTTGAAGCCCTCAGATAGCTCCTTGTGGCACAGGGGTTCTGGCTACCATCCTTGGAGACACTTCCCTCTAAGGCACTTCACATTCACAAGTGTCATCTATTCTCTCTTTGCCCAGGGAGCATCACTGTGCCCACCACTTTGGTGGGTAAACCAAGTCTGCAGACAGTGAGTTTGCATTTGTCCCCCCCAAGCTCTGCCCCTGGGCTGGCCCAGCCCATGCCCACTGAGGGCAGCCAAGGACCCCAGCCTGGTGCTTATGTTTCAGTCTCCAGAGCAGCTCCCATCAGGCAGTGTTACCATCTCTGCAGAAGGGGACAGTGAAGCTGAGAAAGGGACAGTGGGATTCAGGCTCAGATGAAAGCTGCGCTGCCTGGGGGTGAGGGCAGGTGGCAGCAAAAGGGGACTCGGGTTTCTCCAACAGCTAAAAGGCCCCCCAGCCCGTACTGTGCCTGGGATGCCCCAGCTCAGACTTACTCTCTCTTCTCAGAATTTAAAGTCAGTCCTGTCACTTTCCTCTTAAAATCCTCTTCAATTGCCCAGGACACTTTACCAAAAACCATTTTCCTCTCCAGGGTTGTAGGTTTCTGTGCTTCACTGCTCCCTGGATCCAGAGTCCTGGTCCTATCTGCTCTCAGGACTCCCCTGTCCCTAGCTCCCCATGTGGAAACAGACGGTTCTGTGTTCAGAGCCATGAGCTCCAAACCTAGGATTCCTCTGAGGAAGACCAGCCCCCCAGAAGGCAGTGTGGCTCAGCCCTGCCCACCACCCCTCAGGCATAACACTCACTGTCTTTGTCTGTAGGCGGCTGCAGGGAGTAGAGGGCTCCTTGGGGGCCGTTTGGTGAGGGACTTGGGCTGCCTGCTGGGCCTGGGGGGCCTGGGGGGCCAGGGCGCCCCATCTCTCCAGGAAGCCCACGGGGCCCTGGTGGCCCCAAGAGCCCTGCAATGGAGAGGAGTCACAGTGAGTACAGAGCCTGGGTTGCAACAATCCAAACGGGGAAACTAAGGCTCTGAAGTGGAAGGTTTGGTCAGGGCATACAGCCAGTCAGTGGTGGCCTCTGAACCCACAGTGCTCCAGAAGGAACGCCCTGGGGTGTATATGAGATGGCCTCTGCTCCCCAGCCTAATCTGGAGGGGACAACATCAGGGGGAGGGGCCTTACCTGGGGGCCCTGCAGGGCCCTTCTCTCCTGTCTGGCCCGGGTCACCTTTGGAGCCTGGGGGACCTGCTGGCCCTGGCGGTCCTGTCTGCCCTGGGGGTCCTGGGGAGAGAATGAGACCAGTCTCAGAACACTAAGCCAAGCCTCCTCCAGCAGCTTCAAGTCTGACCCCTGGGCTGTCTGGTTCACTTTCCCCCAGGGGCACTGCCCACTGGGGCCTCCTCAGACAGGGGAAGGCTCTAACATCACCTTGGGTTTGTTGGACTTCACAGTTTACAAACCATTTTCTCACCTATGAACATCTCTGATCTCAAGAACTGCTTTTGTTCCCATTCAAATGGGGGAAACTGAGGCTCAGAAAGGTCTGCTCCCTTGTTCAAAGTCGCAGAGCCAGGCTGCAGCTCAGGTCTCTTAATGTTGAGTCCCTCTCTCGTTTCTTAGCATCTCTCAGAGTCAAGAACTGGGCCTGTGGTGAAATGCTCCCCAGTACGGTCCCTCCCACAAAGGCCCCAGAAAGCCCTGAATGAATGATGCACCTGCCCAGCCCAGGAGTTCCAGGCTCTGGAGGGCGGGTTAAAGAAGGCCACTGAGAGGTGAGGCCCACCACGAGGCCTGCTCCATCTCCCCCAGGGCTGTCAGAAGAGGAAGCTCAGAAATAATTGCTAATCTGCTAATGGAGGGACCTTGACTGGCTTTTAGGGCCCTTCTTGCTCAGGTTGCACGTGGCTCTGGTCGGGGAGTGAGGGCCTGGGGTGAGTCCACCTGCCCTGGGGATTCCAGGGCCAGCCAGGTGCTGCCATATGTAGGGTGTGTGCTCCACCTGGTGGACATCCTTGGAACTGCATTTCCCTGGTTAGAAAGTCTGGTCAGGAGTTCCTTTGGGGCCTTGTCCTCTATGGGATGGGGAAGCCTCCTCCTTCTCCTCCTCCATTCCAGAAGAAAGATTTGAAGATGTAGGCATGGGGTAGTCTTCTAGGGGTGAGATTTTGGGAACAGTGGCTCCAGAGGTGTGCTAGGGAGCTAGAGTGAGATGCCCCCATCTTCCCTGTAGCAGGCCTTAGCTTCCTGCTTCCCCCAGATTTCAGCCCCTCCAGAAAAGTGCAGGATGCCCTTCCCCTCTCCCCAGGCCTTGGAACTGGCCACTGCAGGACATCTCTCACACTCTGCCAGGGTCTGCCCTCCCTGCCCTGTGCACTCTCCAATGCAGCATTAGGACAGCATTAGAACACCAGGTGGAGCACACACCCTGCACACAGAACAGAGGGTGGGGAGGAGGGGCAGCTGTGCATGCAGGGCTAGGTCTGGGGGCTCACCTGGGAGAGGTGAGAGGGAAGGGCTCCCCTCCAAAGAGGTCTAGGGGAGCTGAGAATCATTAAGGCAAAATGTCTTTGGCTTTCTGGGTGACCCCAGGGGAGCTAACTAACTTCTTTGAGCTTTTCCTCTGTAAGCCCAAGGCTCACGAGACTTGTGTGAAGATTAGAAACGGTATCTGTACACCTAGGATAACAGAAAAATGCTGAATAACTAGCACAGCATGGACACTCATGATGGACACCACTCATGATGGACAACCCCTGTATTCGGCCGTATGGGCAGATGCCAGCTTTAGTCACCCAGGGTAATGCTCTAGCACAGTGTCTGGCAGCAAGGGGGCCTTCAACAATTGCAACTATTATTATTGCAATTGTTATTACTATTTTGCAGCTCCATAGGGCAGAGCCTAGATCTGCGGGTAGAATCTAGCAAAAGAAACTTTTTACCCTTGACTTAAAAATGTGGGAGGGAGAGAGGGTGGCAGAGGTCCTTCCACTCCACCCTGGAAAGTAGGGGAGGCTGTAAGCTCCCCTCTCCAGGAATACACAGGCAGGGCTGTTCCTGCAAAAGGAGCCAAGAATGGATGGGCCAGCCTGGGGCCCTACATGCAGATGCTAAGGGCCAGGGCGAGTGATGAGGACAGGAGCAGGTCTGCAAGACAATAAGGAGTGGTGTGGACTGCAGCTAACTGCACTTGGACCAGATCTACAACAGCAACCAGGATTCTGCTACAGCTGATGGTTTCCACAAGGGATTGCCAGTATCAAAATCCAGAGCTTCTATTGTTTAAAGAGAAGCTTAAAATCTTGATTTTATATGAAATCTTCCAGTTTTGAAATATTAGCTCAATTTTTCAAAATGCTTGACCCTGAGGGCCCAATGTGACTTAAGCTGCTGAGGCTGTGGAGGACTTACCAGCAGGGCCTATGGGCCTCCTCCTTCGGGGCCCTGGATGGGCCAGAGGGATGGCATCAGGGAGGAAGTCCTCATTCCAGGGTGGTGGGGTGCTCTGGGGGGCTGGCAGGTCATTGTCAGGGCTTTGGGGCCGCTCTGCTGCTTCAAGCAGAAGAACCTAGGCCAGAGAAGGCAGAGGAGGCCAGGCGGCCAGGTCAGGAACATGTGGCCCCATGAGAACTACAGCTATCCACTGCTGCATGTGGCCAGTCACGCTCTTTGGTGGGACCATTGTGCCTGTTGCCGGGGTGTTCTTTCCCCCGTCCTCTTCTCCCTCCCACATCAGTAAACCCTCTGACTCCAGGAGGCCCCATTGGACACCTTCCAAGTAAGTCCCTGTGCTTTCCTTCCATGCACCCATCGTTGTGATGAGAGGCTGTGGTTGTTTGAGCAACAACCTCATTTGCCCCTCTTCCTGGCAGCTCTGGGGTTGCAGTAGGGGGTCTATACATTTTGTCCCCCTCACCATCTGGCTTGGGGCACAAATTCCTCACTCAGGGAACATTTGTGGAGGGATGGAAGCATGGAAGGAAGGAGGGAGAGAGCAGAGGAGGGAAGAAAGAAAAGAATGAAAAAGGGGGAAAGAAAAAGGAAAGAAGGGAGAGAGGATGAATGGCAGAAATAGGCCCATTAGGTACTTGGTCTTTAGAAAGCCACTCCAAGAAAACAAAAGGTGGCTGTGGTTACTCAGGGCCAACCTGGGGAGAGTCCCCATCTTCTTGCCCTGAGGGAGGCAGGAGGCGAGCCCTGGAGCCTGGACCGGGGGTGGGCTGGTGGGTATGGGGTGGGACTTTCTTCCATTTAAAAGACTTGGAGCCAGATCTCAAGTGCCCCCATCATGAGTCCCTGCTACCCCAAAGAGGCCAGTAGGGGACACTGTGTGCTGGGGATGGGGCAGGGGACCAGTCACTCCTGCTGTTGTTGGTGGGCTACAAGGGCCTGGGCTGGGCCAAGTGTCTGTAGCGCACAGGGAAAAGGTCCCTGTGGGCAGCCTCCGCACTGGTCTGCAGAACAGAGTCTAGGGATCCCTGAGAATAAAGTGGACTGTTGTAAGCCCAGGGCACAGGCATGTGGAGAGCACATATGTGCTTGCTACTCAAGCTCTGACCCAGCACCCAGGTCCTGGCTGGACCACAGATAGGCTCTTCCTCCACTCCCTGGGATGCCTGGCCCTATCCAGGGGGACCCCTTCCCCCACAGGCCACGTCTCTGAGCCTTTCCTCTTTTTGGTTCTTACAAGGGTCCATTAGACAAAAAGG
Organism: Perodicticus potto; assembly: GCA_963574655.1. Taxonomy (NCBI): domain Eukaryota; kingdom Metazoa; phylum Chordata; class Mammalia; order Primates; family Lorisidae; genus Perodicticus; species Perodicticus potto. The sequence goes on from CAUYRH010116153.1 coordinate 6,595, forward strand.
GCAACAAGTGATGCGGAAATAGAGACTCAGGGACAGCAAGGTCACCCAGCGAGTAGGCGGTGGGGGCAGGGCCTAGTGCAGCACTTCATCCACTAACCCCAGTTTGTCCTTCCCATAGCTCCGACCTGGCCTTGGCTGAGCTCTGTGGAGGCACAGAGAGGGGGAGCGTCTGGCTCAGATCACACAGCAGCACGGGTGGCCCCTGGAGTTCCCATGGGAGAAGGAATCTGACTCCTCCACCGCCATTGGGCATCCCCTGAGCAACTGATGCCACAACCAAGGCCCCTGGGCAGTAGAGGAAGGGGTGGTCCCATTATGGGAGCAGCCAGGGCAGTGGGTGCCAGGCTGGGGTGAGGAGAACCCTAGGACCTGGTGCTCGAGGGGCTTAGCTGCAGGAGGGCAATGAAGGTTAGAGATGCCCCCTGTTTCAGGCTTGGCTGTGGGGTACAGTGGAGTTGCCCCCAGTCAAGAAAGGGGATGGGAAAGGGCAGGTTTGGGGGCGAAGGAGACAAGTACAGTTAGGTGGACTGGATTGCAGCATCTGGGGGGACCTCCAGATGGACATGTTTAATAGGGGTGGTCCTGAAGGCTAGGAGCTGGGAGGACTTGTGAGGGAATGGGGGAGGCCGGGGTAGAGAGGAGGGAAGCAGAGAAGTAACCACTGCAGGGTGGAGGAGGGGGAGAGCCTGGGAGGAATTGGGGAACCCACCCTGGGCCCCCAGGGACATGCCCACATGCTCTCCTCCCTTGGAAGGGTTCTGCACTTCCCCGAAGGGAGGACCTATGGCCTTTCATGCCCCAGCACAAAAGGCTTGCCTCGCTCCCTCCTGGGCCACCTCCTGTGCAGACACAATCCATTGCCCACAGAGCCCATGGACCTTGGCAGAGGAGCCCTAACCACAGTGAAGTTAGATGCAGCCTGGGCTGGAGTCTAAGCCCTTCTGGGCTGGCTGTGGCCAAACTCCTGGAGACACTGACCCCACCCCTGCCCAGGCATGAGCTCACTTGGGCGGGCAGCTGTGGGTGTGAGGACTCAGCCCAAGAAAACCAGACTGCGGCCTCAAGGGCAGTGGTCCTGATGATGTCATTATAGCCTGGTCAATTGGCTAGGACACCACCCTCCTGCCCCAGAGACTGCTGGAACTGCGAGGCTTCTGTGAGCCTGGTGCAGAGAAGTCTCCTTGGGCTTCCTCCTACAGTTTGTGGTCCGTGAAGCATGTAAAGCTCAGGGGAGGAGGGGAAGGAAGGCAGGAAACTTCCCTGGTGCCTTGCTGGCCTTCTCCCACTCCAGCTTGTCCCAGGAATCCAGGATCAGCTCCTGGGTCTGGCGAGGAAGGTGGGGCAGGCTCCACTGGTTGCCTGGCCCCACTGGCCTTTCTGCCCTTGCTCCAGAATCCTCTACGGTGTTCCTGTCATGTGGCCCAGGAGAGGAAAAAGGACTGGCCCAAGCCAGTCATGGCTATCTATTACTGTTTGGCCCCAAGTGCCCAACTTCCCAGCTCCCTCATGACTAGGAAGTGGTGTTACAGCCTAGCACTGGCCCCTGTCACATAATGAGTCTGTTGGGCCATTCTGCCTCACCTCTACTTCCTACCTTTAAACACAATGTGAGGATGTGATGCCTTGAGCCACAGCAGTCACTGTGTCATCACGAGGCACCAAACATGAGGGCAAAAGCCAACTTGCTAAGGGGAAGTCTGTGAAAAGCCTGGCTTCTGAGCCACCAAGCCAATTGATCTCAAGATCACTTACTCCTGGACTTCTTATTGAACAAATGACACACATCCTCTTGGAATAAATGACCACTGGCTGGATTTCTATTGTCTGTAATCCTTCCTGACACATCAAAACAGATTTCTTACCTGTCTTAAAGCCTCAGCTCCTAGGCTTCTGGGTTGCTGCTCTTTATGCTGCCTGATTCCTGCCTTCCTGCCTGAGAGGTCAGCCTGCCTGACTGCTGCCACTCAAGGCTCTCTGCCCCCGGCCAGCAAAGCTCCCAGCAGCCCTGTCTCTGCAGAAGACAAGTGGGCCTGGAGCAGGAAGGTGGGCAGCTAGAAAGTGATCCAGAGAGGACATAGGCGCTGAGACAGGAGTCTCCCAGCCCTTACCTGGGGATCCAAGCAACTGTCCTAAGGAGGGGACACTCCAGGCTCAAGTTACCTTCCCACACAGGACTGCCCGAGTTTACTGCACTAGACTAGCCTCAAAATGACCTGGGGGTCAGGGGTGTGGGGGAGCAATTCCTTCAATTTCCATTTTCCAGGGCCACTAACATGAACGGCCTTGCCAAAGTGGAGCGGGGCTGGGATGGGAACCCAGATCCCCATACATGCTGCTACCCTTCCTCCCAGCCCCTGAGGTCCACAGAGAGGACACAGCAAGCTCTGCCCGGGCCTGCTGCCCGAAGCCATGTTGCCAGGACCCTAGGTGGGGGCTCGTTAGCACTGGAAGGGTTGTGTGAGGGGGAATTGCTCATAAAAGGGAGGGCATGGGAGAGGGCCAGGTGGGTGGGGGATAAAGGGCAATGTGCCAATCCTGACCTAGAGCTGCGACTTTTAACACCCACACTGCTGGACCGGGGCCAGGACAAGCTGTGGCTGCCACTCTGTGCCAGGCCACATGGAGGCTTCTGGTGCTTGGAAAATGTCTGTCATGCTGGGCCTGGCCCCAAGACCCTGCCTCTCCTGAGGTCTCAGGTTCCATAAGTTCATCCCCAGGATGTTCCCTGACACCCAGCCAGGGCTATAGTGGCCCTGGCTCAGCCCAGGTGGCAGCATTTGCTCCCCAGAACCTTCCACCCCTACCCACCCCCCAGAGCTACTGACCCCAAGGAGGGAAGCCAATCCGTTCCCACCCCTGGCCTGTGCCCAGGGGTTTCTCAGGGGCCTAGGCTGCTGGGGGACCCTGGCCACCCTGTTGGGCTCAGTTGAATCCAGCCTCCTGGTACTGGCTCTTCCCTGGAGGACCAGGCAACTGGCAGATCCTGCTGACCCAGGAGGCTTCACAGAGATTTGGAGGCGGCCTTGGCAGCCTTGTCCCCCCAGGTCTATCCTCCCCCATGCCATCGCCCAGAGCCACCTCTGGGTGTGGAAGAGAATGGGTTGTCCCCATCTAGGGTAGATGCTCTTGGTGACCCTCAAGTGCCCTTCAGCCCCATATGGCTTTAGCTTCTGCCTGCAGACACCTGCGACTCTGCCAAGGTCCTTCTCTGTCCACAGAAGCACATTCAGTGGGCTCGAGGGGCAAGCCAGAGTGACAGGGCATGTTCCAGGGGAAGCCTTGCCCAGGGAGGAGCAGGAGAGACTGCCTGGCTTCATCGTCGCAAGGTGGGTTGGCCCTATGCGTTGTGCGTAAAACTGTCTCCCATGGGATCAGGCCCCAGGTGTCCTGCCCGTTAACACATCTGTACTGTGCACATCCTTCCCTTCCTGTCTCCTTACCCATGGCTACCTGGGGCCACGCCTAGGTAAATTACTTGTTCTTTGTGGGGTCCTTTTGCCTCTGCAGTGACTCCACCTTGGACCTGATCATTCTGCTGCAAGTAGGCCACTTCTGGGGAGCTCCCCCACTGAGTCATTTCCCATAGGGCCCTCAGTGCCAGAGCTGGGGATAATAGCCCTGGAAGGATAGACTCCTTCCTCTTTCTACTGACTTTTGGGTGTCCAGCCTCCCAGCCCCCAAGGCTCCAGAAACTCAGTACCATTCTGTCCTGCCCATGCCCAGCCTGCCACCTAGGACCTTCAGATTTCTTGCTCTCCCACTCTCCCTACCCCAGGAAGTTGGCATAGCCTGAGAAAGCCACCCAGAGCCACCAAAGCCTTAGCAGCACGAAACACCTAGGATAGGCTGCTCAGGCCTGCTGGGCAACCTGGGCTGAAGTTTCCCCAGCCACACCCAGCAAGTGCCTGATGTCCTCCCAACTCTGGGCCAGGTGCCCAGACCCAGGTTCCTCAGCCCAGCTGACCTTGGCCTCCAGCGTGGTCAGCCGCTCACTCATGTCGCTGAGCCGGGTACAGTTCATGCATTCTGAAAGACAAGAGCAACCAACCTGAGGGCAGACTGTAGACCCTGGGGAGAGAGCAGCCCAGGCAAGCAAGGAAATCTTCAACCATTTTACCTGGAAAATTCCTATTCATCCTTCTAGGCCTTATCCTTGGGGTCCCTCCATACAGCTGGCCAGACCTCTGTGCCTCCTTTTTGAGCACCCACACCACACTGTCCTATCCATTTATTTAGTAAGTATCTATTCCATGACATGACACTAAGCCAGCACTGGGGACACCATTAGCCTGCAAGTGCCATGCAGGCAGGGGTCTTTGTCTACTTTGTTCACTTATAAATCTCAGTGCTTGGCACAAAGCAGGGACTCAAAAAATCTGATAATTGGTGAAATAATGTTAAATGAGAAGCACTCTCTGACTTTGAGAACCATAGTCTGGGGAAGGAGACTGGCAAATAGACATAGGCTGGGAAGGATTACCTAGGTTGTAAGAACAGAACATTGCCAGCCAATTCCACAGGGTGCAGTCAGGGAGGACATCCTGGAGGCAGTGGCATGCAGTGCTTGGCCACATTCAGTAGAGAGAAGGACAAACACTGAGGCCAGGAGAGGAGTGAGAACAGGGCAGTGTGGCTGACTCAGCGCACTTGGAGCCCTTCAAGGCTGCAGAGGTGAATCAAGCAGTCGGGGGGGGGCAGCGTGAGGCAGTGTCTGGAGGCCCGATGGGCAGCTGCTGGAAGGTTTTAGCCTGATGAAAGTGAAGGTCAGATTTGCACTTTTAGAAGTTCACTCTGGCAGGGGGTGCATAAAGTGGGTGGGTGGGAGTGGGAAGGCGAGTAAGGAGCTCCCCAATGGTGACCCCCCCCCCAAACACATATCTCCCTAGGCTGCAATTATCTGTTTATGTCTGTCTCTCACCAGGTCGAGACCTGGAGTTCTTTAATGAGGAAATACATGGTTCAGTGCTGTTCTAAAGAGCTTTTATTGCCCTAGAAGTCAAGGGAAATCTCAATTCTTTTCTTTCTTCAGCTCAGTTCAAAGCCTGACCCTTCAGGAACCTCACCCTGGTTAAACAGACTGAAGACACATAAGAGGTACCTGGGTAACTCAATGGCCCCCACTTGGCTGGGGCTGACTGCTTAGCGTGTCCTGTCTGAGGCCCACATGCTGAGATCACCAGCATGATCTGCACCCCCCCCTCACAACACCACTTTGTCAACTTCCTCTGTCTCCTCTGTTCTTGGAGATTTTCCCCACCTCTGTTGCTGGACACACGTTAACTTGCAAATTTCCCTGTCCTAAAATATTGGTTTCTCCACAAGTGACCTGGGGCTGGAGGACCAAGAGGAGCCTTAGGACCATGGGATAAGTGGCTCAGGCTTTGCCCTCCCGGGGGTGCCCAGCCTCAGGGCCCTACCAGGTTTACAGAAAGGCATCCTGTGGGCCAGCAGAGGCCCCCTCAGTCTCTCCCCTCCCTTCTCCCTTTGGCAGGGCCAAGTCAGTGGTTTATAAGCATTTTTTAGGAACAGAACTCTTCCCCCTCTGTAAAACCTTGTCAGTAACCATGCCCTAAAGCAGATTAAAGACTGAGGCATAAACACTGAACAGTAAAACAACTAGAAGAATGTATACAGTTTTCTGACCCTGGGATGGGACAGGACTTTATAAAAGGCAAGTAACAGAGGGAGGTGGGCGGTTTCCTAGTTAAACATGGGGGACTGAACACATATTTTCCCCTCTAGTTCCTGCCAGGAAAGGAGTAATAAAGAAATAAAAAGGTATAAAGTCCGCAAAGTAGAGAGAAAGACAGAAGGAACCTCTCGGCAGAGGAGCGATGCATGTAATGTTTTGCAAGGTGGCAGACAGCCAGGCAAAGCTCAGGCCAGGGCTGGGGAAGCCCAGGTAGGGGAGAGGAGGGGGTCCTCTCTCGGACTTAGATCCACCAAAGAAAAAAGGCTCATCAGGACTGACATTTGGGGAGGCCCCGATGAAATAGCTGGGTCCCCAGAAGACCAGCCTCCATGAGGTCCCCACTCAGCAAGGCCCCGCACATGGACAGAGACCTAGGGGGCTTTTGGTGCCTTTCTCTTAAATGCAGTCAGGGATTCCTGGGCTGCTAAAAGAAGCCCTTAATGGGAAAGGCAGAGATCAAAATGAACAGGATTCCATTTGTCCACCCACCCATCCCTGCCTCCTCATCCTCTGAGGGGGCACTGGGTCCTCGTGAGCCCTGGGTGAGGCTGTGCTGACACTGCAGCACTGGAGGGGGTGGGACAAAGCTGCAGGGCTGGAATACTGCCCTCGGGACTGTCTCTTTGGAAGCAGAGAGGCCTGTGAGCCACCATGACTTTTAGGTCACTGTTCAGCTCCAGGCTTGCTGCCCTGCCCACACAGGGAGGCGCTGCCCCACCCTGGGGCCCCACAGCAGGAACAGGAGGAGGTGGACCTCAGGGAGTTATAAATGAAAACCCCCCACACACACTGCCTGCCCAAGGGCTGGGCAAACATTCTTGAGGCTTTAGGGGCCCTGAAAAAGCATTTCCAGAACCTGAGGCAACAAATAGGATCTACTGCAGGGGGGAAGGTCAGCGAGGGAGGAAAACTCTTGTAGGGACCTATTTCTGGAAAGTGTATTGGGCCTGGGCCCAGTTTGCTCTGGCACTGGGCATCCTGCTTGGCAGGTGAGGAGTGGCTTGGCTGTTAGTGGGCACAGGAAGGGGGGCCCAGCTCCCCAGCCAGCATGGACTCCCTGCACCAGCAGCTGGGGCAGGCACTCCAGCTCCGGGCAGGTTTGTGGCTCTCCTGGCATCTGTCATTGACAGGCAATTAAAGCGTGTTTGTTTAACTTTCTCTCATTATGCATTGGAGTGCTGGTGGAATGGACCCTGCTCCCTTCTGGCTCTGTAACCGGATGGCCCTGCCCATCCGGCTCTGGGACGTGGGCTCTGACCCTCTGGGATTGTGAGTCCCAGGTGTGTAGCCCCTCCCACAGCACACAGGCCCTTAAGCACCTGGGCCCAAGGTATGTTTCCTGGGGTCTGGGGCACACCCAGAAGCCAGCGGGGTGTGGGGAGGAGCTTTACCAATGTGTGTATGTCGGAAGTGTCAAAGTACCAGGCAGCCCTGAAGTGTCAAAGTACCAGGCAGCCCTGTGCACGTGCGCGGGAGAGAGAGAGAGAGAGAGAGAGAGAGAGAGAGAGAGAGATAGATAGATAGATAGATATGACTGATGCTTGGTGTGTTTATTGGAAAGAGAACTATAGAGACCTGGGTCTAGTCTGCTGCTAGCTCACTGCGTGCTTAAGAAGCCCTCTCTCTTAACAGCAGTTGGGGTTTCTACTCGGAGAGGGAGAATTGATGCAGGACATCTGGCGCCCTAGCCAGCTCAGCGGAGCTGGCGGACCTGCTGCCTCCTCCTTGGTGGTGTTGGTGCTGCGGCAACCAGCTGAAGAGCCAGTGGGCTGGATGACAGGCAAGGAGGGGGACCTCCAACCCCCACCAGAGGCTCCAATAGCCAAAAAGGCTGGACACCTGCCGAGGAGACATCTGTGCCTTGGTGTCTCCTTCACTTTACACTTAGGACTAAATGCGGAACCCCCATTTCCTATGCCTAGATCAATTTCTTGTGAATTTCCTAGGCCTCAATTCCATGAATGGACTGTGTCCATTCATTGATACATTCATTCACTTTGCCCCCGGCAGAAGGCACTGTATTCATTCGTTTCCTGGCCAAGGAACCCATACACCTATATGTACCCTGAGACTAAAGGCCTAAAGGAGGAGACGGAGAAAGACCGGGAGAGAAACGGAGAGAGCTTCTCTCTCCCCACTCGAATTCTCTCTCTCTGCCAGGAGCTTTAGTGTTTTCGGTATTCTTTTCTGTAAATAAATTCTGTCTTACCACTGGGGGGTGGGGGGGGGAATAATGTAATGAAGAATAATAAAATACATGTATTTATAAAAAAAAAAAAAAAGAAAAGAAAGAAAGAGTAGTGTTTTACAGTGAGCTGTTTTCCAGAACACACAAAAAAATAGAGGGAAGGAGAGGACACAGGATTTCTTTACCTTTCACTGTTTTCCAGGAGCAAAGGGCTCAGGTAAAATGCAACATTGTTAACACGCCATGGGATGTGAATTCCATCCATGGCTGGGGTGATACCCAGGTGTTCTCAGCCAGCATAGATATTCCTGCCCAGGAACTTAAGGACGTTCCTTTACTGTGGTCCAGGTCCCCACAGGCCTTTCCTGAGTATTTAAAACTTTTAACTCTCCCGTTGAAGGAGTCCTCTTGCCTGATTTATTAGAAGCTTGTCTTCAACCCTTGGAGATGTATCCAACACAGTGTCATAACCTCTGCTTCCAAACCACCAGCACTAACGCAGAATCCCGAGGGGAATGGACCATCCCCTTAGAAATGTGCTTGCAGTGGGCTGAATTCAGCTCTCACAAGTGTTGTGTTCAGAGGTGTTTTGCTTTGATTGCTAAACTAGAATTAGATGCCAATATTAAAAATCAAGATATTGGACCGGGTGCAGTGGCCTGTAATCCTAGTACTCTGGGAGGCCAAGGCAGGAAGATTCCTTGACCTCAGGAGTTTGAGAGCAGCCTCAGCAAGAACAAGACCCCGTCTCTACTATAAATAGGATAATATTAGCCAGGGATTGTGGTGGGCACCTATAGTCTCAGCTACTTGGGAGGCTGAGGCAAGAGGATCACTTGAGCCCAAGAACTGAGGTTGCTGTGAGCTATGACACCAGAGCCCTCTAATCTAGACAACAAAGTGAGATTTTGTCTCAAAAAAAAAAAAAGTTCTATTTATGTTAAGAGGGACTTTACCTAACAATTACAAGTAGTGATTCATTTGAATCCCTCAATGAATTCCCAACTAAAAAAAAAAGCCCTGCCTTGCACAGAAAAAAGTAATAAAAAGTTCTACTTTTTAGAGATAAGTATTACATTGAGTGCTGTTACTTTTATACAGAGTGAGGAGGGGTACAAACTCCATCTTTTATTCACTGCTATTCCCTTGAACCTATTTAGTCATTTATATTTTCTGTGGGTGTTTAAGTATTTCTGTTTTCCCACTACCAGTTGTCACCTTCAATAGCAAGACAACTAGTCAAAAAGATTTTAGTTTCAGAGAATGTGTTAATTAAGACATCATTTAGGAAAATTTCTTATTATTTATGTCAAATCACCTGACCATGTGATAATGACAATGATACCTAAATACACTTCATTGGACATTTTAATTGCTCATACAAACATACTCTGTGCATGGTCAACTTAGGGCTGCTATTTGTGAAACGTGTAATCTGGTCAACTCCTGCTTGGTACTTGCTTATCTCTTACATAGAGAGAGGAACTGAGAGCTCCCAGGTCCCCTTCTCTTTTGGGTGCAAAGTCAGCACATTTTGGAGCACAGAGTTAAACCCTGTGGCTTAAGCCTTTTGACACAAACATGAAGTCTTCTGTCTCCAAAGTCTTTCCCTAGTTTCCCTTCTTTTAGGATTAGGGGACCCTCCCTGGAGCCCCCATCACCTCTGGGCCTGTTCCTATCACTGACCTCGGACTTCCAAAGTGAGCCTGGAAGGTAAGTATTCCGTCTTTTCCAGCCAGGCATTGAGGAATGATCCAGAGACACAGCACCCAATCACCCTTTATTATAGCAGATCTTTTCACTTTGCGTAAGTGAAGCTTGAAATCTTTATGCCTGCGGATATTATATGACAGAAAATAAGCATGTGAGTTTCCTGAGACTTAGTGTTGCTGGTTTCTGTTTCTCATCTCATCTGACAAGGTGAGTGACTCCCTATCTCTTCATCACAAGGCTCCTTATACAGAACTGCCTCAAAGGAAAGGGGCTTATAGACATCCTGTCTCTGTTCTTGCCTCCTGGGAGCAGGCTTAAAAATGACAATCAATTCATTTGGCTAATTGGTATACTGCTGTCTCTCACTTAGTTTCCCAATGGCTATTCCAAGCATAGGATTTGTACAGTGCAACTTCCCTGGCAGCCTCTTCCAGGCATTTACACAAGCAGGGGACTGACTTTTGGCCAACTTGCAGCAGACAGCTATTAGGCTGCGTCTCTCTATTCAAGGACTGAACTTTAGTATGAAGGTTGTGGAGCTGCTTTCTTCCAGATCTGGGTTCATAAATGTACAGGAAGTTCAGGCTGACCTTGCCAAGTGTTCAAGGCCTGGGCACTTTAAGTCCTTCAGATGCTGATTAGTGTCTTTCTCAGCATTTACAGAGCCCCTGCTGGCCTCCAACTTGGTGTCTACAGGAAATTTGTCTTTCAGTGTGTAAGCATTTATGGGGCATAATTTCTGAGTTCCCAGGAAATTCCAGCTATCCACCCTCTGATCTATTCTTTCTACCAATTTACACAATCACAGTCAGTATATAATAGTTATAGTCATCTACTTCTTCACCAAGACTATATCTTTCTTTCCCATTGAGCCATTCTGGTGGGTACGCCGTGGTGTACATTGTGTACTTAATTTGTATTTTCACCTGTCATTAGTAAAGACGAGCATTTTGTTTCAAGTGCTTTGGCCATTTGGGCATCTTTTCTGTCTTCCTTTCCATTCCTGTGTTTTTTTGTTTGTTTTTTTTTTTTTTAGCAATGGGGTATTGCTGTCACCCAGGCTGGAGTGTGATGGCTGGCTACTCACAGGCACAATCATACTACACTGCAGTCACACTCCGGTTCAGCTTCCCTAGTAGCTGGAATTATAAGTGTGCACCATGTACCTGGCTGGATATCTGCTTTTGTGACTTCTCTGGTCAAATTTTAAACAAATTTTTCTGTTGGGTTTCTGTCTTTTATGTAATAATTTCCAAAGATTTGTATATATTCCAATAATTTGTTGGCTATACATATTTCAGATATTTTCTCCCACTTTTCATTTTCTTAAGTAAGGTTTTTTAAATAAACAAAAACTAATTTTTTGGTCATGATTAGCTTTTCATGTGTCCTATTCGAAAATTTTTTCTTGCCCTAAGGAAGTTATCACAAAATGCTTTTGAAATATTTTCCTAGAAATTGACTTTTGTATGTGATATAATGTAGGAATTAAGATTAATTTTTTTATCTGTTTTATTCAGTTGACCCAGAACTATCTGTTGAAAAGACCAAATTAACCCTATGCCATTAATCATGAGAGTATATACATGTGGATCTGTTTCTGGACTGTGTTTTAGAAGCAGTTAATGTTAAACTTATTCTCATGAAAGAATGCCTATAATCTGATTCTTTTCTCAAGCAGCATTTTAATGCCTACTTACTATGAAGTAGACATCATGCTAAGCTTTTTACCTGCATCATTTCATTTTAAAATTCATCAACTGTCTCAATTTGTCTGGAGCATTTTCTTCATAAAAATAGTTCATAATCTTTGTACGTACCAAAAACTGCCATGGTGGGAGGATCACTTGAAACCAGGAGTTTGAGACGAGCGTGAGCAAGAGCAAGACCCCCATGTCTTCAAAAAACACACATATTAGCCAGGCACAATGGTGCACACCTGTAGTCCCAGCTACTCTGGAGTCTGAGACAGGAGGATCACTTGAATCCAGGAGTTTCAGGTTGCAGTGAGTTATGATGATGCCACTGCCCTCTAACTAGGATGACAGAGTGAGACCCTGTCTCAAAAAAGCAAACAAATAGCAATAAAAAAAATCTGCCATGGCCTTACTGAAAGGCAATATATATGTATGGTCGTCAGAAGCAAGAGCTTTTTAATCAACTGTATTTGTGGCACCATTTGCTTTCATGACTCTGGGACAGTTACTTAATTTCTGTAAATCTATTTTCTTATCTGTAAAATGGTCATAACACTAGTACTTCATTCATTTGTTCAATGAATATTTTAAGCAACTATTGTGTGCCTGTTGCTGTGGAGATTCAACATTGAAAAAGATAGGCATGGCCCCTGCTCTTGTGGAGCTTACATCTCAGGGAGGGAGACAGACACAGACTAAATTAGTGTTATTTACACAGTCTGTGTAGCTAAGTGCTACCCAAAGTAACACATGTATATTATAGACAATCCTACCTAGTTGGTGAGAGAGGTGGTCATGAACGTCATGAACGTCTTTTCCCACACCTAACATGAAGTTTGAAAGGTAAGAAGGAGTTACAGAGGCAGAAAGGGAGGAAAAAACCATTTCAGGTAGAGGGAATGGTTCATTTAAAGAGGTATGTATAGAGGAAACAAAAAAGGGTCTAGTACGGCTGAGGTCTCATTAAATGTTGTGGGGGTTAAGTAAGATAGCAGATGGTTCTGGTTATCTCTTGGTATATAACCACCCCCATATTAGTGACTTTAAACAATGTTGTTATTTTGCTTATGAATCTGTAATCTGGGTGAAGCTCAGGGAAGATGGCTCTCCTCTGGTCCACTCTATGTTAGCTGTGGAAGGAAAGAGACAGAAAGACTCAGGCAGAAGCTCTATCACCTTTTGCAACAGCCTCAGAAGTCTCTTAGCATTACTTTTTTTTTTTTTTGGGAGAGAGCAGGTCTTTTTTTTTTTTTTTTTACAGTTTTTGGCCAGGGCTGGGTTTGAACTTGCCACCTCTGGCATATGGGGCCAGCGCCCTACTCACTGAGCCACAGGAGCCGCCCTAGAGACAAGGTCTTACTAAGCTGCCTACACAGATAAGCTTCTGGCCTCAAGTGATCCTCCCACTTTGGCTTTCAATGTCCTTGGATTACAGACATGAGCCATGATGCCAGACCCTTATCATTACTTCCCTGGTTTCTACATGCCCACATTCAAGGCTGGGACCATAGGCATCAGCTTACCATAGAGAAGTATCAGCCTTTTGTGATAAGAACAGCATGTTTAATGAGATATATTGGTGTATTTATTATATAATGGCATGTGCCATTTAGTGGATTAATGATATATATTGGTATATTTATGGAAAATTTAATCTGCTTAAAGATATAGAGTATTAGCAGAATATATATTCATAGTTTATCATAGAAATATTACTTGGTGTTATTAACACCAACATAACACAACTACCCTCACCTTCCCACATACCTATCATAGTATTTTGTTGCTTTATTTGAGTTACACAGCATTAGTGCTGAAGGAGCGAAGGAAATTTTACCCCCAAACATGACTATTTGGTATAACATAAAGAATACTTTCAATTAAAGGCCATTGGAGATCAGGATGCATTGGAAAGGGGTTTCCCTCTATCTATATAAACCAAACTGACATGATCAAAAGATCAGAAAGATCGAAGGGAGCAACTGACTTCATTTCTCTCTCTGTTATCTCAATACATTTAATGTTTTACATCCACTGAAATAATAATATATTTCACAAATTGGGAACCACAGGTTCATGCCATTTACTAGACATGTCGCATATGCTAGTATATATTGTTTTTTTTTTTTTTTTTTGAGACAGAGCCTCAAGCTGTCACCCTGGGTAGAGTGCTGTGGCATCACAGCTCACAGCAACCTCCAGTTCCTGGGCTCAAG
>CAUYRH010116156.1:0-20680 GCA_963574655.1 Perodicticus potto
AAAACCAGAGATGTTGGCGTGGATGTGGAGAAAAGGGAACACTTCTACATTGCTGGTGGGAATGCACACTAATACGTTCCTTTTGGAAGGATGTTTGGAGAATACTTAGAGATCTAAAAATTGACCTGCCATTTGATCCTATAATTCCTTTATGGTAGGTAAAGATATATACCTATGGTATATACCCAGAAGGCCAAAAATCACATTATAACAAAGATATCTGTACCAGAATGTTCATTGCAGTCCAATTCATAATTGCTAAGTCATGGAAGAAACCTAAGTGCCCATCGATCCACGAATGGATTAATAAATTGTGGTATATGTATACCATGGAATATTACGCAGCCTTAAAGAAAGATGGAGACTTTACCTCTTTCATGTTTACATGGATGGAGCTTGCACATATTCTTCTTAGCAAAGTATCTCAAGAATGTAAGAAAAAGTATCCAATGTACTCAGCCCTACTATGAAGCTAATTTACAGCTGTCATATGAAGGGTATAACCCAACTACAACACAAGAATATGGGGAAAGGGACAAGGGTAGGGAGGGGAAGGGGGAGGTTGGGGTGGAGGGAGGGTAATTGGTGGGGCCACACCTATGGTGCATCTTAGAAGGGTACAGGCGAACCTTGCTAAATGCAGAATACAAATGTCTTTATATAATAACTGAGAAAATGCCAGGAAGGCTATGTTAATCAGTTTGATGAAAATAGTTCAGATTGTATATGAAACCAGCACATTGTACCCCTTGATTGCACTATTGTACACAGCTATGAATTAATAATAAAGACAATAAAAAAAAAAGAAAACCACATTAAGATATTATCTTACCCCAGTCAGATGGTTAGTGTTAAAAAGACAGAAAATAACAGATGTTGGTGAGAATGTGGAGAAAAGAAAAATCTTATACTTTGTTGGTGGGAACATACATTAATGTAACCTCTATGTAAAATGGTGTGGCGATTTCTCAAAAAACTAAAAATAAAACTACCTGTCTATCCAGCAGTCCCACTAGTGGGTATCTACTCAAAGCAAAATAAATGAATTTATCAAAAAAAAAAAAAAAGATTTTAACCTAGTAGGAGCTTGTTGAGCATTTGCCTTTCAAAATAATGTGGCAACATACACTTGAGCAAGGCTTTCTTGTCAACAGTGTGGGGATCTTTGGCATGGAGTAAAATTCAGGAGCCAGAATCTCCAGGAAGCCAACTAAGAACTTCCCTTGCCAGATTGCTCCAAATGGGGCCTGACCAAAGGCATTCCTTGATGAAGCCACTGAAAATGATACACACGTGGGGCATACACTGGCTCCTAACCATGCACAAAAATGCCAGGACCTGAACTTATGACTGTTATGGGAAATGAAGGGGATGCAGTAGCAGCTGGAGGAAAGGGATGTCTGGGTCCCCATCAGAGAGTTTCATAAACGCTAGTCTTGTTAACTCACTAACATTAGTGATTCTTCATCCTGACTCTATTATGTACTGCTAAGAAATATTACAATACTTTCCCAATTAATATTATGCTATCACAGACTTTTCACTTAAAGGTTTTTGAATATCAAATCCTGTCTTATGGTCTTTCTAATTCATGTTTAGCAACCCAAAAGTAAACTTTCTATGAGACTTTTCCTTTGATCAATAATTCATAGATTTTTATAAGGTTTACACATTTTACCAGTTCCAAAGGCTCTTTATTTAAAGGTAGATCCAATATTTAAGCTTTCAGTTTTCCTTTTTAAAAAAATTTTCACAGAGAATTTCAATTCTTCTGATGACCATTACCTTGTTCAGATTCAGTCCACAGAAAGTTGCCACTACTAATTTGTCTTTTTTCTCTATTCCAACCTCCTAAGAAACAAGCTCAAAACATCTATCTAGATTTTTTTTCTATTCAGCAACATTAAGCAGCTTATTTAGATTCACAAACCTCTGCTAACTCTTCATTTTTGATCCTTTCCATCAGTCATGTTCAAAGAGAAATGGTTCCTTGTCAGCCATCCAGCTAATCTTTCAAGTTCCTGGAGACATGGCAATTGATATTTGTTGTCGTAATGAATCCTTGGCAGTTCCTCCTCCCTATTCATTGTTATTCTGTTTTTCACACTCTCTCCTTCTAGATAATTTGTTTCAAACTTTCACTGGGTTTTATATTTTTCTCAAAGTCAAGATCAAGGTGACAAAGGCAGTGGTCTCCATCCCAGAGGTAACATCCCCCTCATCTCATGACCTTTTCTTGCAGATGAGATAAAATCATCATACCCTTCCCCACCACAGCAGGCTAACCCTGAGCAAACATACCTGAAATCCAAGTCCAACACAGTTGTTGAAATAGGCTTTAAAAATCATATATATACGTGATTTTTATTTTTTTGCTCTATGTATATATGTATATATATATATATATATATACATATAGCAAAACCTGGCTTTTCAATTTTACTCTCTTAGCCCAAGGCAGTGAGTTTTTAGGGATATCTCATTTAAAGTTTCCTTTCAAAATAAAATTCGTCTTGCTATGAATTTTATTCTAGGAAAGTACAAGTCTCCTTTCCCCTGTCCCAGGCCTCTGCTAGTGCCATTGGTTCTTCTTAACAAGATGTTCCTTTATCCTCTATTAACCCAGCCCTTCCCACTTGCTGTGTTGGTTGTGTTCAATATTCTTATATTGTTGTATTTTTTAATGCTAAGTTTTCCCCTCTTATCATTTTTTTTTTTTTGAGACACAGTCTTACTATGTCACCCTCAGCAGTGACATGGTGTCACAACTCACAGCAATCTCAAACTCTTGGGCTTAAGCGATTCTCCTGCCCCAGCCTCCCAAGTAGCTGGGACTACAGGTGCCAGTCATAATGCCCAGCTATTTATTTTTTGTTGCAGTTGTCATTGTTGGGTAGCTGGCCTGGGATGGGCTCAAACTGGCCAGCCTCGGTGCATGTGGCTGGTGCCATAACCACTGTGCTACGGGAGCCAAAACTCTTATTATTTTCTTATTGCAAAAGTTATATATGCTTATTATAAAAGTATCAGAAAGTGCAGACCTGAAAAATAAAAAGAATTTCAAGGATGTTCACCCAGTCATCTGCTGATAACACACTACTGTGTATCTATGAAAATGGGATTATGTCATCCATTATGTTTATAACATACTTTATTTACTAAAGTCATCAGTTATTGAACAATTAGATTACACCAACTTTTCTCCATTACAAATAGTACCAAATAAGAAAATGTACTTAAAAATAAAAAAGAAGAAAACCACACAGATTATAAGCAGAAAGAAAATGTGTAAAGCTACTTAAAAAGTTATAAAACTAGGTGTGGGGGGGCTGTTTTCTGTGATCCTAGCACTTTGGGAGGTTGAGGCAGGAGGATCCCTTGAAATCAAGAGTTAGAAACCAGCCTGAGCAATATAGAGAGCCCCCATCTCTAAAAGCAAACAACTTCAGGTGCATGTGGAAGTGCTTAAGGGAAGAGTGATACCTTGATGTGCTTACCTTGCTAGTAACAATGATTTTATAAACTTAAAACCAGTATACAAGTAGTAGTTATAAGTAGGTTAGGGATTGAATTAAGAAAACAATCGCAGAGAATGGGCAAAGGAAAACATAAACAGGAGAGAAGTGGATTCAGAAGACTCCTGAGCCCAGAGCAACACGCTGCTAGAGGCCTGGCACCTTTAAAAGTTAAGAAGCTGTCTTGCTGAAATTTCACCCCTCCCCCAGCGCAACTATCTGGCTACAGAGGTCTCTAAACAGGCAAGACTTGCCAGGATGGAAGGGTTTTTGGCTCTGACAGAGGGAGTGTGTTTGTAAAGTTAGATATGCCAAATGTTTAAACTTTGTTAAAGAAGGCAAGATTTGCTCCAGACCAGATAAGGAGATAAAATATCCCTTTGCTTCTGTCACCTTGGTATGACCAGAAGCATCTGTCTGTCTGAGCAACAAGCTTCTTGAGTTTTAATTGTAACTTCTATGATTTATGTCCTGGCTTAATTGGGGTCTTTTCTGATGTCCTGATTTCAGAATGTTTTTCACCATCCCATACTCTGTTTTTGTTAAAGATCGTAATACCTTAGAGAAATAAAAGTAAAAAGTAAACCCATCCAATTAACATAGTTTAAGAAATAGTTCAGTAGGAAAAATGCAAACATAGAAAGAACCATACTAGAATTGTTTGCCTTTCTCTCATGAGATTTATGATTAAAACAGTGCTATATGAAATAAAAACCAGAGTTAGCCTGGGACAAGATGCTTCACGTGTGTTAAGCCTCACAAAGAAGAAAGGCATGAAGCCGCCTGACCCAGCTTAACTCTTACACTTTCCTTAGTCTCTTGAAATTTTATTTTCTTTGTCCTCTTGTTTGATCAAGCTACTGGTAGGGAACCCATAGCGTTGTTGGGGTTGCTACCTGAGAAACAGCCAAAGAAGCAATTCATCAAGCATAGTGGCACACACCTGTAGTCCCAGATACTCAGGAAGCTGAAGCAGGAGGATTGCTTGAGCCCAGGAGTTTGAGGTTGCAATGAGCTGCACTCTAGCCAGAGGACAGAGTGAGACCCTGTCTCAAAAAAAAAAAAAAAGTTATAAAGCTACCAACTGCTTTCAGTCCACATCACTTGGAATCTCAATGTCCAGTGGGAATTCACTGTGACCTTCACAGGTCTTCCCCAGATTTTCCAGCTAATTATTTTCTCCTCTCATGTACCATGTCTGGAGGTTGATAACATTGGACTTACCATGTTTTAATTTGCCCTGCTGCTTGTTTTTTTCTATGTTCTTATTTTAGCTACTCTAAGCTAGTGCTATAGTCTGAATATTCATTTTCCCCCAAAATTCATATGCTGATGCTTAATAACTAATGTGATAAGAGTTAGGAAGTAGGGCCTTTGGAAGGTGATTAGGTCTGCCTTCACAAATAGGATCAGTGCCCTTATACAAAGACTCCAGGGAGCTAGTTCACTCCTTCCCCAGGTGAGGACCCAGTGAAATGACACCCTCTTCCAGCTGGAGAGTGAGCCCTGACCAGCCATTGATTCTGCTAGTACCTCCATCTTGAACTTGCAAGTCTCCAGACATGTGATAAAGTCCCCAGTCTATGGCATTTTTTTGTGGCAGCCTGGATAGACTGAGATAGGTGCTTTGCATATGGAAAGTGCTCAGTAAATGAATGAGTAAATAAAAATAATTAAGAATCAGGTCCAACTGTGGATCGGTGGCTGCAGGAGGTGGTTGGTAGGCAGTTGGGCCTGGTCCCATGGTCTTGCTCCTCTCCTGTTCCACCCTGTGCCAGGAAGCCACAGTCCCAGACCTGGCAGGAGTTCAGCCATGCACCTGAGAAGCTCTACCTTGCAACCACATGAAGGCATGTGTGGTTCTCAAATACGGGCATTAGGACAGGAGTTTGTATTATTAAAGTAACAGATGATTTATTTTGTTTGATGTACAGAATGGACCAAGTTCAAGATGTTAAGAAGATTGATGGGCCAAATGTGGCAGCTCATGCCTATAATCCCAGCACTCTGGGAGGCTAAGGAAGGTGGATTGCCTAAACTCACAGGTTGGAGACCAGCCTGAGCCACAGCAAGACCTCGTCTCTAAAAATAGCTGTTAGTGTTGGCGGGCACCTGCAGTCCCAGCTACTCGGGAGGCTGAGGCAAGAGAATAACTTGAGCCCAAGAGTTTGAGGTTGCTGTGAGCTGTGATGCCACGACACTGTACCAGGGACAACAGAGTAAAAACTCTGTCTCAAAAAAAAAAGAAGATTGAGAAATTCCACGATCACTTAATGAAACAAGGCGACTTATGGTAGCCAAGGAATCCCACAGCATTACCATGGAAACAGAATGAATGGTTTAAAACAAAGATTCTGTTTGTCATGTTCTTAGGAAATATCTTCTGAATTTTAGAAAATGCTGGAACATAAAATACTACATATAACTAAGTAGACTATTCAAAAACCAAGAGATCATTTTTTTGTATTTTCTTGTTAATGTTTACTTTAGAGAGCTCAGAATGTAAATGCTTTCAATTAGAAAGCCTTTATTTGTTTTTGGAAATTAAACAACAATTGTATCTATCTTGGAAACTTATGGATTATATGATGTTGGGTAAAATATATAATTCTTTGATAAATTTGTATTAGTAATTTGAAAATGAGATATTGAGAAAAACCAGTTCTTCCATCAATTTAGTTGATCTGTCTTTAAAAGAAACTAAATGTAACTGTTTTGTTAGATATATTTCTTTTGGAGAATAAATTTTGTGTTATTGATGACCAAAAAATACAAAATATGGTAACTAGAATTAACTGTGCACCATAATATATCTGACTGTGTATAGTAGTGTAGTTATTATACTTAAAAAAGTAATTATAACTACAAATACTATATTACTTAAAAAAGTAATTATAAAAGTAAGAATAACAAGTATGCTTCACTTTAACCTTTAATTTGAAGTATAGGGGATTTATAGTACCATCAGCAGTGACTAACTTTGCAAAATCTGGGTTTCAGTGCTTTAAAATACCAGCAGTTACTTGAATACATAAATGGAATAATGGTCACTATAATGTATTGAAACCACCATATTACAGAAGTATTTACTACATATTTCTCAAGTATAGTTTCTCAGAAGGGCTAAAGATTATTCGAACCATTAAATCTTTGCATATCTCTATTAACATCCCTGCTCATTTTCTCTCTCTACTTAACCAAGGTGTTAAACATGACTGTCACAACTGTTTGTTATATACGTTTTCTAGTAAACAAGAAGTGTGATGTGTATTATTTGATACTTTTCTGTATTTGTAAGCTGATTTTTAGAACCTAAATATAATGTTATACGTTGATACCTCAAGATTAAAATGAATAACCTCAATCTTAGACTAATTTGTGAAGAAATTTGTTATGTTTAGCCACATGTTAGCAGAGTAAGCTCTGTTAACCATATGAATTTTAGCATGTTTCAGAGAAGTCAATAAATAACATTTTACATAAATTAAAAAAAAAAAGAATCAGGTCCAGTAATCAAGAGAATATTACATACTGTCCTTGGGATTTATTTCGAGGTTTTCTTGTGACCTGGTTTCAATCCCCCTGTTGGGTATAGGTAATTGCATTAGTCAGGAGTTTTTTCAGATAAAGGTGATAGAAAACCAATTCAAATTTGCTTTTGGAAAAAGGAGTAATTTATTGCCTCATGAAATTGTAAGACCAGGAAGTCTCTTCAGGTGGAGATAAATCAAGAATTCGAATTGTCGGCTTGGTGCCTGTGGCTCAATGGGCTAAGGCGCCAGCCACGTACACCTGAGCTGGCGGGTTCGAATCCAGCCCGGGCCCGCCAAACAACAATAACGGCTGCAACCAAAAAAAAAAAAAAAAAAAAAAAATGGCCGGGTATTGTGGTGGGGGCCTGCAGTCCCAGCTACTTGGGAGGTGGAGGCAAAAGACTCACTTGAGCCGAGGAATTGGAGGTTGCTGTGAGCTGTGATGCCACAACACTCTATCCAGGGTGACAGGTTGAGGCTCTGTCTCAAAAAAAAAAAAAAAAAAAGAATTCAAATTGTTACCTTTCTGTCTTCCTTTCTTTGTCATTTTCTTTCTCTTCCTGCCTCCCTCTTTTTCCCTTGTTTTATCTCCTCCTATTGGTAGATTTCTATGTGGGGGGTGTTGTGGGCTGAAGTGGGGAGATATAAGAATGGGACCATAGGTGTACAATGGAGAGCTCTAGGCTTACATCATACCTGCTAGTAATTCCAGAGCAAAAAGTCCTTAACGTCATTCAGTGACTACACATAAAATGCATAGATAACATGCCTATAGTACTACAATTAGGGCAGGTGGGAGTCACACAGCCACCTCTGTTGTTGTGAATGCTATGCACCTTAACTGAGAAGTCCTGAGGAACTGCATGAAATGGTAGAAAAGTGCAAGGCATTTTTGTGTTGTTATCTTAAAAATTTGAGATGGTGACAAGCAGCCACATAGAGCACATTCTTCTACCCACAACCATTACTTCTTTCCCAAATTTAGAGACTACAACCATCTTGTTTTTTAGATAGGAAGAACCTTTGGTTTTAATTCTACCCCTTCATTTATGATGAGGAAATGGAATCTTATCCATCATTAATGAACCAGCTAGCACAGTAAGGAAGGCCTTCCTGGGGCCTCACCTCAAGGAGGGTAAGGTAGCCATCTGGAAACTAAAAAGTCAGCACATGCTCTCAGCCCCAGAAAAATTGCCCTGTGACTCAGAGCATTCATGTCACCTTTCTGTGCCTCAGATGCTTCCATAAAATGAAGAGTTTGAACTCCATGATTGCTAATTATGTCATGATTTCAGTCATTGCAATTATGGGTAATAAAAATTCATTTATTTGTTTTTTAAAATGATTGGTATTTTATAAAACTTCAAAAAAATACTGCCTTTAAAACATTTTCCCTAACTACAGACATCTAACTCTATATTCCATGGAAAATGGGGGAAACCTCAGTTCACATGTAAAGATTTTAAAAATTCACTGTTAAGCAACAAAGCAACACCAGCAAAATTACTCACCCTGGTATTTACTTATTTTCAAGATCCTTCCTGATTATGATTACCAAAAATTTTAAATCCTACTGTTACAGGGAGGATAACTTTTATCTAATTTCTAATAGTTTAGTAACATGACACATTATAATGGCAATGATCATTTTTAATCATAAGTATTCTCAACTAAGCAGAAATATGTAGCAGTGGGAAATATGTGCACATTAACTTTAGAAAAATATTGAGAGAAAAAAAAAGAAAAAGAAAAATATTGAGAGAAATGGAAGGGTGTAAAGAGTTGCCCTCCCCTTCCCCCATGAAGCATAATATCAACATTTTTTTTTGAAGTCCAAAGGAAATTAGGATGTAGGAACAAAAGTAGTGTGCAGACACATTCTCAATTCCTTTCCTCATAGAGAAGGGTAGAAATGGGGCTGCAAAGTGGGTCATACTAGAAATGAAATGAAAAGTGACATTCATCCTAAACTCAATTACATTTGTGCCAAGACATTAGATTGGCTAGACTTCTACCAGAGCTGCTATCTGATTGGCTGAAACACTGAAGAAGGCTGGCCACTCTGGTTAAACATTTGGACTGTGGGAGAGCTGAAGTAAAATTAAACATGGTTGCAAAATAAAGAAGTTTTGATAATTAAATTTGAAAACCAATATGAAAACAAAATTGGTGTCAGGACCCCCCCTTGCCGACCCCTTCACTGCTATACAACTTAAAGACAGCTTTCAGATTGTCCCACATGCCAAGTTGAAAAAAACCTATGTCTCTTTTCCTAAGCCACGTGTACACTCTAGGAGGAGAGTTTGGAACTTTACTCCATGACCATCCTCTCCTCCATTCTAAAGTAAATATCTCCACTTGTCTCTGGAACAACACGCCTCTTCACCTCCCAGGGGATTTCACTCCTTTATTACAGTCCCCTTTGCATTATTGACTCATCCCCATCTTCATTATTTATGACTCTAGAATCTTCTGGGGTTTTTTCTTTTTTTTTAAGCTGCTCCCTTTAACCAACCTCTCCCTTCACTTATCTGCATCTTTGAAAGGCAGGGAAAAAAACAAAAAGAGTTGTCTTATAATTATTGTCTCCAGTCCCTCAGGAACAGTCCCACTCCAGCTTGCTCTATTTCTGTTCCATTCCATATAAATTGTTGTTTTTACCAATCAATCTGTCTTCAAGGAACTTATAGTCTAATAGGAGATAAAGATAATACTACATTGCCAAATGCAGTGATCATCTTTTGGAACTCAATTTTTTAGGCTCTCAGTAGTAACATTCCTGATGGCCACTACCTTGTTTATAAAACACCTTCAATTGGCTTGCATCATTACTCATTCCTGATTCTCTGACATCTGTGGCATTCCATTGCAGTCTCCTTAGCCTGCTGCTCCTCTTCTACTGAACCTCTATGCACAGAAGTTTCTCTTGTCAGTCTTATGTACCCTGTTACCTTTTTAAAAAAAAAACATTTTCTATCTAAGTGACTTTACAAGTTTTATAAATTTTTTTGAAATATAATTCATGTACCATAACACAGACTTATGAAAGTATCACTAATTAATTTTGAAATATTTTCATCCCCAAAAGGAAATCCCATGTATTCTAGCACTCACTCCTTACCTCATTTCCTTCTGTGTTCATCCCTTGGCAAGCACTATTCTATTTTCTCCCTCTACAGATCTGACTATTTTGAACAATTCTTATAAATACTATCATAGATAAGGTCTTTTGTGGCTAGCTTCTTTAACTTAGCATGTTTTTAAGATTTATTTATCTCCAGCATGCATCAGAACTTTATTTCTTTTTATTAACACATAATTTTCATGGTATTAATACAATTTTTCATCCATTCTTCAGTTGATGAACATTTGGGTTGTTTCCACTTTTGGTTATCATGAATAAGGCTGCTATGAACACTTGGGTGCAAGCTTTTGTTTGAACATGTTTTCATTTCTCCTGGGCATTTATTTCTAAGAGTAGAATTGGTAGGCAGCATTGTAACTCTACATTTAACATTTTGAGGAACTGCCAAACTGTTTTCTAAAGAACCTAAACCCATTTTGCAATCCTAACAACAGTGTGGGAGAGTTCCATTTTTTTTCCTCATCCTGACACTTGCTATTGTCTGTCTTTTTGATTACAACTATTTTAATGGGTATCAAGTGCTATCTCATTATGGCTTTGATTTGCATCTCTTTAGTAATTAATGATGTTGAACATCCTTGCATATGTTTATAGAACATTTGTGTATCTTCTTAGAGATATGTCTATTCAGATGTCTTTGCCTATTTTTCAATTGGGTTGTCTTCTTTTTATTAGAGAATTATAAATGTTTTTCATGTATTCTAGTCACAAATCCATCAAATATGCAGTTTGCCAATACTTTCTCACATCTTGTGGGTTATATTTCACTTTCCTGATAGTGTCCTTTCATGCACAAAAGTTTTTAACTTTAACAAAGTTGAACTATTTCATTGTTTT
This sequence comes from Perodicticus potto, assembly GCA_963574655.1. Classification (NCBI taxonomy): domain Eukaryota; kingdom Metazoa; phylum Chordata; class Mammalia; order Primates; family Lorisidae; genus Perodicticus; species Perodicticus potto. The sequence goes on from CAUYRH010116156.1 coordinate 11,031, forward strand.
AGTTTCTGCTTGTGCTTTTATTGTCATATCTAAAAAACATTGCCAAATCCAAGGTCACAAAAGGGTCCTGCCCTGGGAGCAGGGTCCTTTAAGACCTGTGGAATTGGTGGTGATTGATTAAGGAAAAATAAAGTTAAAAGCAGTGAGAAATAAAAAGGACACACGGAACAGAATTTTCATAGGTGAGAAATAGGGAACTACTGCTAGTTTGTGGGACTTCAGAAAATGGCCCTCAGTGTTTGTTCCACACAGCTTTTATCAAAGGCTATTTTCTCATTTAGCTGAGAGGGTAAGCTGAAGAAGGGAGTAAAAATGTCAGTTTTCCTGAATAAGCATGTTACTTCTTATTCTATCTAGAATCATTAACTTTAAGGGTCTGGGCAGCCTTGAGAAATCTGAAACCTGAGCCTTGGGTGGAGGCAGCCTCCTGTCTGTGGTCACGCACACAGATTCCTTGGGGAAGATTAAACCTCTCCAGTTTCTCTGTAGAGCAGATGTGTTGGCATCAACTCTCCTCTGAAAAACTGGTAGAAAAGAGGAATTTTCCCCACTCTCCACCTGGAGGTGTTTCCCTCCATGATTAGGGTACAAGCCCTCTTGCCCATATTGCAGGGCTTGAGCTGTTCCCTTGATCTCTGCCCTGGCCATAATACAAATCCCCACAGTGGGTATTTGTTTTAACTGTTGACTGGGTAGGGGTTGGCCTGGTTGTTGTTCCTTCCCAGGTCTTGCAAGTAGCTTCTGCTATGGCCATTGTTCTTCAGAGTGCTTACAGACCCAGCAGTGGTGTTTGTAAGCTGTATCCAGCCCAGGCTTCTAATAAATGCAGAAGCTGCTCAGACAAGTAATTTAACTGTTAGTTTAAAAGTAAACTAGCTAAGCTGTTTTTCTTCCCCCTTGCTCAGCTTATTTCTCTGTTTTTCCCCTTTTTTAGGGACATCTTCCCTTGCCAAAATGGAGTATTTGGTCCCCATTCTCCCTACAAAAAACTCATTCCTATGTTTTTATCTAAGCATTTTAAGTAGGTTTAGTTCTTCCATTAACTTCTATGATTCATTTTGAGTTAATTTTTAAATCCACTGTAAGTTTTTTTAAAGGCATAGTTACAATTTCATTCTTTTGCATATGACTATCCAGTTGTCCCAGCACCACTGGTTGAAAAGATTATTCTCTTTCCCTCATTGAATTATTTTAGCATTCTGGTCAGAAGTTAATTGACTACAAATTAATGGTGTATTTCCAGATTCACAAATTTATTCTACTTATCTCTGTGTCCATTCTATGCCAGTACCACACTGTCTTGATTATTGTAGCTTTGTAGTTAAGTTTACCCAGAGAGTTTGAGTTCTCTAAATTTGAGGGTTTTTAAAAATATTATTTTGGGTATTTTTGATCACTTACACCTGATCAATTTTTATGTTCTCCATAAAAATTCAATCTGCTAATACACAACTCCCAAAATTTTATCTCTGAAATTCATTTTCTGAAGCTAGGACTCTTATTGAAGCTATGTCTTTTCATTGGCAGCCCCAGTTGAATGTCTCATAGCTAACCCAAAGTGTCTAAACTAGACTGAAAATTCATCACTACAACTAGTCCCCAAACATTCCACTTCTCCTGTCTTCCTAATCACTGTGAGTGCCCCTACAATTCACTCCATGGCTCATGCCAGAAACCTGGAAGTCAATCTTCATTCTTCCCTCTTCTTCATTTCCATAGTCACTACCAGCAAGTCCTATCCAGTTTTCCTTCAAAGCATATTTCAAATTAATCTACTTCTCCCCATATCCATTTTTTTTTTCTTTTTTTGAAACAAAGTCTTACTCTGTCACCCTGGATAGAGTGTCCTGGCATCGTAGCTCACAGCACCTTCAAACTTTTGTGCTTGAGCAATCCTCTTGCCTCAGCCCCCTGTGTAGCTGGGACTACAGGCACTTGGTATAATGCTCGGCTACTTTTTCTATTTTTTGTAGAGACGGGGTCTTGCTCTTGCTCAGGCTGGTCTCAAACTCATGAGCTCAAGGAAGCCACCCATTTGGCCTTCCAGAGTGCTAGGATTACTGAGCCTTATCCACTTTTACAACCCTAAACCAAACCACCATAATTGACTCCTATATTGCTAATTGGTCTTCCTCATTTTTCCTCAAAGAAACAAAGTAATAATTTAAAAACTTAATAGATTATCTTTAAAATAACATTTCAAATCTTTCCCATGGCTTATGAACCCATGTATGATTTGATCCCACCCACCTCTCCTGGCTTGTATTTTGATGTCTCATCTCCACCACCAGGTTCCAAATATGCCAGCTTTCTCTCAGGTTCTTGCACAAAAGCAAGTCCTTTCATGGTTCAAGCTCTTTGCACTTGATGTTCCCTCTAACTAAAACGTTCCTTCTTCTGCCTTGACCCCCTAATCTTCCAGGCATGCTTCCTTTGATCATCTGTTCTTGGCTTAAGTATATGTATTACCTGCTCAGAGAATTTTTCTTTGATGACTATAGCTATAGTAGGTCTTCCTCTTGTATCTACCTGTTGTCTTACTAGCTTGTCAGATCCATGCAGGTAGGAAACATGTCTGCTCTTTTCACTACTATCTCCCCAGTGCTAGGCACAAAATAAGGGTACAATAGATCATTACTTGAATAAATACCTTTTTTACCTGTTTTCAAAAAATTAATAATCGAAAAAATTTATATAATTCTCTATAAGCCAAGGACTGTTATGAGTCCTTTAAATGGAATTATTGTTAAGCCACATAACAATTTCATTATTACACCATTTTTTTAGATGAGGAAATTGAGGGACAGAAAAGGTAAACCACTTCCTCAATATCACCCAGATAAGATATGAGCAAATCTGGATTTAGAAACCCAGGTACTCTGGGTCAGGCATCTATACAGACTATACTATACTGATGTATACCAGGGAGGGATGAGACTTTAAGGAAGGAGAGGACTTTTGGTTTTACTTAAGGAAGCTGGCATCCTCTCCTTGGCTCTGTTTCTGCAGGTCCTCAATATACATAACAAACCACTTGAGTCTGTCTAGTACTTTGTTTCTAATTAACAGACCCTTTATCTGAAGCATTCCTTTTCATTGATTCCTGGTCTTTTAGACAAAGCCTAACTCTTTCAGCCAATTGTCAGCTAAAGAATATTTAAAACCACCTATTACCTGTACCCTTTTTTTGCCAAAACAATGGATGTTTTCCACATACTGATTTATGATCTCACCTGTCATTCCTGTCTCCCTAAATATATAAAATCAAACTTGTAACCCTATGAGTCCACTTGCTGAAGGCTTCTTGGGTGTGGTTTCAGGTCATGGTCCTCAAATTTAGCTCAGAATAAACTTTCTTAAATTATTGTACTGAGTATGGCTTATTTTCCATCAACACAGTGTACCAGTGATAGTTTTATTTCCATTATGCTACTATCTCCTTGGGGGACTGTTCCTAGAAATAAGGTAGGATTCAAATATTCTTGGCCATCAGGCTATTATGCAAACCTCTCTGCCCATTCTGAATCCAAGTGTGCTAGCTTTAATAGTTCCCCATCCTTATACTTAAAACAAATTGTTATTAGCACATTATTTATTCATTATTTTAAAAACTTTTTATTAAATCATAACTGTATACATTTATTGGGTACAATGTGATGATTAGATATACAAATGGAATGCTTAAATCAAACTGATTAACATGACCATCACCTCACTTATTTTTTGTGGTAAGACATTCACAGTTTACTCTTATTTGTTTAGAAATATACCCTTGGCTGGGTGCCCATAGCTCAGTGGTTAGGGCGCCAGCCACATGCTCCCAGGCTGGCCCAGGCCTGCTAAACGATAACAACAAAAAATAAAGCCAGGCACTGTGGCGGGCTCCTGTAGTGGCAGCTACTAGTGAGGCTAAGGCAAGGGAATTACTTGAGTGCAGGAGTTTGAGATTGCTGTGAGCTGTGACGCCACAGCACTCTACCAAAGGTGACAAAGTAATATAAAAATATATATATATAAATTTATATATATATGATTATATTGTACAGATGTCTTCCCTCCTCCCACCAAACACTTTCTCCCTTCCTCTCCATCCCCCTTGTTAGACTTATTTGTGTTTTATCATTCTTAAGAGAGTGTGTTTTTATATTGGTTTTCACAATAATACTGAATATACTGGATACTTTTTCTTTCCATTCTTTTTTATTTATTTTTATTTTTTTCTTTCCATTCTTGATATACTTTACTAAGAAGGATGTCTTTCAACTCCATCCAGGTAAACATAAATGACATAAAGTCTCCATCTTCTTTTACAACTGAATACTTATTCATTATTATTAAAATATTTATTATTTATTATTAATAACATACTAGTAAAATATTTATTGCTAATTCATTGTCTAATCAGCTTTTTGAAAACAATGTAATTTTTAGCCAAGGCCGGGTTTGAACCTGCCACCTCTGGTATATGGGGCCAGCGCCCTTGAGCCATAGGTGCCGCCCAACCATGTAACTTTTAAATAATTGTCCTGGCAGCAACTTCCTGTCAGAAAATACAATTTTTAAAAGGTGATAGAGAGATTATGTTAAATTTCTCTTATTTCATATTAAATCCTTTCTGAAGCCAATAAATACATTTTATCTTATTAAACTGTTCAGCTATTTGTTCTGTTTGCTTGTTCTATTTTCTTACTTTTTAATCCTTTCACTATTATTTGGGATTCTACTGGGAAAAAGACCATAAAAGGAAGCAAATTGTTGTATCTACTCAAGAAACATGTTTGCAGAAGAATAGCAATGTAGAAAATTTCTCTTATTTTAATTATACATGCTATTATTACCCCCCAGTCTGACAAACTAAAAGTTGTCTATTTAACTACTATAATGCATCTTCTCTTACAGAGATATATTTTCCTCTTGTTTTGTTTTTGACATTTCTGAGCAATAAAAGAACATGAACAAATTGCTGAACAATACAAAATGAACATTCAATAAAATATAACAAAGAACATGTTGTTTGTCATCTTATATATTATAAAATTATGCAAACATTTAAGATCATATTAATATTAGTAAATACTCCACAATAATTATTTATAGGTTAATGCCATATTAAAAAACCTAATAAAGCAAAGTTAATAATAATTAATTGTCACTTTAATGGAAATTCTTAAATGTGGACTGATTTAAATGTGGATTGATTTAGCAAATTAAAAAGCAAACTACTGTACAATTTCATAAGTCACTGCATTGCTTTAGCAGAATAAACAAAATACCTCTAGCTCTAGGAGAAAAATACCTTCAACTGAGCCAAAATAAAATATGTTTGTAAATATGTATCATATTTAGTAGTTCAAATAAATTTTGTTGTTGTAGTTGAAGTGGTATTTATCCAAAGACTTCACACAAAGAAAGCACATAGGAACAAATTCATTTGTTTTATGGAACTTGAGTCATTCACCATATTTTGCAGACAATACTACTGTAACATCTAAGAATTAATTAGTACTTTAAAACTATCTTGGTATATTCTAAAACTAACTCCACCAAGAAAATAGACAAAAGATTCTAAATAGCTGTTGCCTATAAATTATTACCACCAACATTTATACATTACAGCTTGCAGTGCATGCATTTCTCGCCAGATATATATATATTTTGCAGTTTTTGGCTGGGGGTGGGTTTGAACCTGCCACCTCTGGCATATGGGTCCAGTGCCCTACTCCTCTGAGCCACAGGTGCCGCCCAGATTTTATATATATATAAAATATATATATTTATATTTTTATAAATATATATATATATAATATATATATATATATAAATATATTATATATAAATATAAAATATATATATTTATAAAAATATAAATATATATATTTTATATATATATATATTTTTTTCCCCGAAACAGAGTCTCACTTTACACAGGGTGACACAGTGCTGTGGCATCATTTTAGCTCACTGCAATCTCACTCTTGGGTTCAAGTGATTCTCCTGCCCCAGCCTTTCAAGTACCTGGGACTACAGGCACCTGCCACAATGCCAGGCTAGTTTTTCTATTTTTACTAAAGATGGAGTCTTGTTCTAGGTCAGATTGGTCTGGAATTCCTGAGGTCAAGCAACCCACCCACCTCTGCCTCCCCAAGTGCTAGGATTACAGGCATGAGCAACTGTGCCTGGCCAGTCAGATATTCTTCATACTATTTAATAAAAAAAAAAAAAAATTCTTCCCGCAAGTATGCTGTCATTATTATCAGATTCCTCTTGAGAAAAATGAGAAACTTCTCCTGTAAGGTAAAATACTGACTTGACAATTGCATCACCATGCATTATCTCACTTATTTTAAAGTTCTAAATGAGTTTTCTTTCTCTTTTTTTTTTTAATTGTTCATCCAGGTACCATTGGTCAGGAACTATGCGTGGACTAAAAAAATTAAAGAATGAATCATCGGACTATTTAAGTCACTCTTCATTTTTCCATCTACATTACATTTCTTCTTAATTGTTTTCACAGTAATCCTTTGTGTCAAATCTAACTGACATCCTATGTGGCTGTGAATTTAAAATCTTTGTGGAATGTAAGGATTTCACTTAAATTCTGGTGTGGACTTTATATGTTTTCCTCAGCATTTCGTTTTGAAAATATTCAATGGGTTCAAAGTGAAACTGCAATGTGCAACTTTAGGGTTTCGTTAGGATCTGAGAACTTTAGTTCAACATTTTTCATATATTTTAGAATATGTTCATCATGTTTTTCAGTCACAGAACCAAGAGAACATTCTTTAAAACTGCCAAGCAAAATAGAAGTTCCCTTGAATCCTTCAGGTTTTGCCTCAGTTACGTCTTTGAGATTTTTTTCTTTGGCCCTTACTTTCGTTAAGCTTTGCCTGTTTGATTTCTGCCTCATGCCCAAGTTTGAAATCACAGTTTTCTAAGTTGGTGATCTGATGTTCCCGGACTCGGTGCCCATGGGCTTCTGGCCTCAGGCTCCTTTGTGGCTTAGCTGGCAGCAGCCCGGGCTGGGTCATCCTCCCCAGAGCCAGCTTGCACCATGCAGCCGGCAGGCCCAGCCAGGAGCACACCCAGAGTCCGCGCAGGGGTGCGAGGGCTTGGAAAAGCCGGCCAGAGGAGACCACGGCCTATGCTCTGCGGCTGTCATGGAACCGCTCACTGGTGGGTCAGTGGAGATCCAAGCAGAGTAGTAGTAGAGAAAGGCAAGGTGGCGACAAGGAAGTCGCGCCTGGGGCTGGAGCCTTCAGAGGAGACGGAGCGTCCCTCTCACAGCACGTCTGCCTCCTCCTGCTGGGTGGAAAGCCAGTGTTTCTTTGCCTGTTAGATGCAGTGGTTTCTGTCCTCAAAACGAGCTTTGCCGACACATGATTTAAATGCCCACGAAACACATCCATTGTAAGTGCAATTTCATGACTTTTAGTAAATGTATACTTGTCTAGCCATCACCAAAATTCAGTTATACTACCTTTCTATCCCCTCAGAAAGTTCCCTTCACACACCTTTCGGGTCAATTTCCATTCCCAGTCTCAGCCCCTGGCAACCTCTGACCTGCTTTTTGCCTTGAAATATTTACCTTTTTGGAAATGGAGCCTTTTGTTTTAGCACGATATTCCTAAAGTTCATCTACATAGGGGCAATTGGCTGGGTGCCTGTAGCTCTGTGGTTAGGGTGTCGGTCACATGCTCTGAGGCTGGTGGGTTCGAACCCTCCCGGGCCTGCTATCAACAATAACAAAAAATAGCCGGGCATTGTGGTGGGCGCCTGTGGTCACATCTACTAGGGAGGCTGAGGCAAGAGAATTGCTGGAGTCCAAGAGTTGGAGGTTGCTGTGAGCTATGACGCCACAGTACTCTACCCAGGGCGACAAAGTGAGACTCTCTCTCAATTAAAAAAAATAATAAAATAAATTGGCACAATTATCAGGGGTTTGTACCCTTTTTTGTTAAGCAGGTATCACATCCTGAGAATACAGCAATTATTTTTAGCCATTCACCAGTTGGTGAACCTTTGAGTTGTTCCACTTTTCCAGCTATTGTGACTCATGCTTGGAAATTTGTGCACATGTCTTATTGTGAGTATGTTTTCATTTCTCTTGGACAGCTATCTAGGAATGAAATTGCACTGCTGTATGGTAAATTTGTGCTAAACTTTTAATAAAATACCAAAGTCATATCTTTTTACTAAATTTAAAAGGGAATGTTTGATTAAAATTAAATTTGGTGAAGGAAGTTCAAATTAATGTAAACTGAAATTTAACCATTCATTTACTTGTTTATGAAATTCTGATATTGAGGTAGTCACTGTACCAATCATTCAATTATTAGATACAGTTAACTAAACATCACTGATTTTCTTTGATGGCTAGAAATCTTACAAAGGCCTGTGATTATGAATATGAGTCATCATTTAGTGCTGTGTAAAGGGGCTGAAGGTACACAGACAGTGGGATATACAACAAGACTTTTTACTGAACTTCTAAAACTAATTTGCTTGGTTTTGTTTTCTTTTAAAAAGAAAGAACAAGGAAAAACATGTTTTAGTACCTAGTTTTACACTAATAAAAGGTAAACTCTGGCACTCACAAATTCTGTTGATGATGGCCCATGTTTTAAAGTGGGGGAGAAGTTGCACAAAGCTGTATGGGGATGAGGAGCTGGGCTTGAGGGACATCTAAGATCTGGGTTTCTCAGGATGACTGACAGAAATAAAAGGGTTAAGGAGATTAAGGATGGTTACATGGCAGATAGTGGTGCTGATGATCCAATACAAACACTGAAGATATAAATTCTATGGTTCATTCAGATATGGATTACTCTACTTATTTTGAATTGATGTATCTGTTTAGACTCCAGAGTTTAGACTGGCAATATAGGGAAAAATCAGACACCTTGTGACTTAGTTGCTTAAAGCAGACCAATGGAAAATTTCTGTGATTAAGACATTCCTTTAAGTTAAACTCAAAGTTACACTATATAGTGGATTCATCTCACTAGACTCATCTTCTTGTTCTAACATTCCCAGTGTTCTACACTTAGCCTGGTACATATTAATGTGTGATATCTGTAGTAACTTTTGCTAATAAAATACCACCACCAAAACATAGTTGTTCCTTAAAAAAAAAAAAAAAATCAGTTTTTCCTAAAATGTTAAAGTTTTGCATATTCCATATGAAGTATATGAAATTTTTGAAATTATACATATTGCTTCAAATGTTACCAGCAACAAATGAATATAAGCACATTTTGGAATGTGTGTTATCTACCCTCCAGGTAGATCAAAGAGATTTGAAATGCAACGTACCAGCCCATAGAACTGTGCAAAATGAACACTTACCAGCATTTATATAGTAACTAGTAGTAACCACTCTTAACATAAACCACTGATTATCCATGATTTTTTTTTTAAGCCTACATAGCCAGTTTAATATTTTTCTTTCCACTATAGACAAGAAGAAGAAAATATGGTTAGAAATCAGCAAGAAGAAAAGAGATTATCGGGGCGGAGCAAGATGGCAGCCGAGTAACAGCTTCCTTGCGGCTGGGCATGGTGAGACTGGGGAGAGAGGACTTCAGGCATCTCTGGCAGGTGGGATCTACCCAGGAACTTCCCCTTGGGGACACAGGGAGACAGCGTGAGGC
>CAUYRH010116159.1:0-35384 GCA_963574655.1 Perodicticus potto
GCTGTGGCATCACAGCTCACAGCAACCTCTAATTCCTGGGCTCAAGTGAGTCTCTTGCCTCCGCCTCCCAAGTAGCTAGGACTACAGGCGCCCACCACAACGCCCGGCCATTTTTTGGTTGCAGCCATCATTTTGTTTGGCGGGTCCAGGCTGGATTCGAACCCGCCAGCTCAGGTGTACGTGGCTGGCACCTTAGCCTGTTGAGCCACAGGCGCCGGCGCCGAGCCTTTTGTTTTTTTTTAAAGGAAAATCCAGTAAATATTCTGTTTGAACATGTTTCAAATCTTTCCTTGGCCTAATTCAGCATTACCACTGCCTTCCAGTGACTAATAGGAAAGCAATAGCACTCTAGTCAGAGAGAAGATGTGTATATGTCCAGCTCCCAGTTTTTGATTCTTCTCAATAAATTGGCCAACCTATTCTTTCTGTCCCTTAATATAATAGAAGGAAAAGTGTTAATTCTTTAGTAATTTATTTCTCTTCCTGGTTAAGTTAGTCAACATGTTTTAAAAATCTTGAAGGAAGGAAAGGGTGATACACAGGGCCATTCTCCTGCCTTGACTGTGTGGTTTAGTTACTGAAAAACAAATAGCCACTGCATCCAAGGCTTATTGAATTCACCTTGTCTAATTCAATTATAAAATCAGGATTTACATGATTAAACAAGATGTCTATCTCAGGACATATATGTAGTCTACGTATTATTTCCCAATGATTTAACAGAAAATATATCTCAGATTATGAGATCTTCCCCCAACTATGTGCTGCAAAAAATATAGCAATCAGAAAAAAATGTAATTTGTGCATTTAAGAGGTTCCTAGTTTCTAACTAAATACCATAGAACAGTTTGTGAGATTATATACATAATACATATTATATGTACAATAAACATAATACAGAAATGAATAGCAAAATCCAACTTCTGTTTTAAGATATTTTTTCCAGTGAATTCTACATCTTTAGACTATCACATCTAAATAGAGTTTCCATCAAGTTCTCTTAGAAACGCACAAAAGGCACTGAATAGCAACTTTCTATAGTACAACATTTCTTTTAAATATCTGTTTACTTAATATTAAAACTGCACATGAAATATATTTAAAGAACTTGGCTATAAAGTCATAGATGGGAGTGGAAACACCAAGTTCAGGTTAGCAATCTGTGACTTTGTCCTTGCCTTCTTTTTCTTCCCCAACTTTGATTTTTGACCTGAAAAAGATGGCAGGGACCACTGCAGAACTAGATAGAAGCATGGTGGAGATGGTTTGAAACACTAACCCTGTGGCCACTGACAGATATTTCCATTTATTGAGCTTGCCTTGCCCGACCGGTTAGAACTGTTGCTAGGTGAGCTGACTGCTTCCCCACAGCGTCCCTTGGGGCCTTAACAGCACTGGGCCTCTACCCAGAAAGAACCCGCAGGAGCCGCAGAGGTTGTCGGGAGGTTAGGTCTCAAGCCCCGGACCAGGAGCCTACAGGGCGGGCATAGAGGCTGTGAGGAGGTTTGGTCTTAAGCCTCTCACCAAGTGCCTACTGGGCAGGCGCAGAGGGTATCAGGTGGTTGGGTCTCAAGCGTCGGATCAGGAGCCTACTGGGCGGGCGCAGAGGTTGTCGGGAGATTGGTTCTCAAGCCCCGGACCAGGAGCCTACTGGGCGGGCGTAGAGGCTGTCGGGAGGTTGGGTCTTAAGCACCTCACCAAGTGCCTACTGGGCAGGCGCAGAGGCTATCAGGTGGTTGGGTCTCAAGCCCCTGGCCGGGAGCCTACTGGGTAGGCTCAGAAACTGTCGGGAGGCTGTGGAGGAGCCCACCGAGGCCGCGGCTTGGCGCCGAGCTAACACGTCCAAGCCCCGAGATCTTCAGTGTCTTCTTGCTTGGAAGATTTGGGGAGATGAATTGGGTCGGAGGTTCCCGGTAAGTCGTACCGCGGAGTTTGGGACTTTCATACTTATAATGATGCCTCTTTGTGGGCCCTGGGAGAGACAGAACTCGGCCTAGCTGGAAATAATTTGGTAGGAGTGAGTGTTTTGTTGTCCAAGTCAGGATGGAGACCTTTGCACCATGTCCCTATTCTAAAAACAAACACAACTAAGCATCTCCCCACTGCCTTACAAAGGCTTCACTTGTGGGGACAGCTGTGGGCGATTCCCTGCCACCCCGCTGACGCCTCCCCGCAAGATCCTCCATCCTTATTTGAGGTCTGTTAGCCCCGGAGCCCTCTGAGGCCTCCTGTCCACTCTCACGTCTCTCTTGGTAGGGGAATTCTTCTGGGTTGATACAGAGACTTTGCGTGAATTTGGAAAGTGTTGTGGAACAGCCCAGTCCCGGATGCACGTAAATCCATGGTAGACGTTAGTCTCACCATTAATGCAAATTATAGTTTGTATTTTAAAGGGAAGTAAAGGGAGCAGCTTTCACTTGAGTGGAAAATTTACAATTTTTGTATTTAAGATTAATCCCATAAAGTGTGATACATTGACTGTTTAGATGTATGTAACTATTCATTGCTGTTGACCTTCAAGTTCAATTGGATAGAAATCGAGGGAGCCTGTAATTCCATTTGATCAAAATCCTTGACAAGAAGAATTATTTTGATTGAAACACAAAGCCATTGCCTATGGTTTTTTTTTTTTTTTTTATCACAGGTAGACCCAGGACAGTAATAATATGGTTAGATTATAATACATTTAAATTCTAAAAATAATTTATGAGGAAAGACAGCTTTTTTGTTCACCATGTATCGTAACTATGTCAGATAATGTTAGCATGTGCATTTTTTGTTGTTGAAGAGACTATATTAGCACTGTATTTTAGAGATATACTTGAATTATTTCTGGCATGTTCTAGCAGCATACTAAGAAAACGTTCAACCTTCAGCAAGATTTAGTCCATTGCAATTTGATATTTTTGAATTGATTTTCTTTGAAATCAATACCAAATAGGCTTATATGAAGTCATTTGTCAAATGCTTAAGTACTATTAAAATATAGGTGTTATTATTTTGTTATACTATATCACAAATTTCTATGGTTACCTCAGGAGTAATATTTTAGTTGCTGTTGAGGGGGTGCAGAACAATATACTGCAGGAAATGGGTAGTCTAAGATTCTTTTTCTCAAAATGAGGTACTGGTATATGGAGGTATTAGGTATTGGGACCTTAAGAAACCACAGGATAAACAATGCTTATAGCCCCTGGAGTATCAGTGTTCCTCAGAGATTAGGGCAAAATATATTTTAAAATTTGTACAGATGTCAAAGGCAAAATAAAAAGTAGAGATAAATCTGTAAGTTTAAAGTTTTATTTGGAAATTGCAGCTTTGAAATTTGGGGCATAACACAGACTGGTGGGGTTTGCTATGTTGAAGAACAAAGAGAAGCTTGGGGGTTTTATAAAAAATAAAAGAGAGATGTATGGATTTGAGAGAAAGTTCATTGGCACTAGTAAAATTTTGGGGAGCTGGCAACCTCTGATTGTTGGGTGATGGCAGGAGGTAAAAACTAGTGGCATTTGGCTTAGAAACTATTAGGTAAAATTGGTATTAGGGTGATAGCAGGCAGTTTTAGCAGCCAGGCTTGCAGAGAGTTGCATTCTTGGAGCAGTTATGCCCTGAGAGCTTTCTCCCCTGATCTCTTGACTCAGAATTAGTTGGGTATGGGAAGAATGATACAGTTTTTCTGATCCAAACTTTCATACAAACATACATCCTAGAGTGAAACCAAAAACTTTTGAGAAATGTTAAGATGGACCATGCAATTTTAAATTAGGGAGATGGGCCCCAGACTGGTGTTGAAAAAATGAGTATCTCCACTTTCTGCTATCATAGTAAACAAGGATAGTTAAGAGTAAATAACAAGAACCATATGAGGTAAATAAAAATGTTATCCACATTTTACTGATGGGGTAACTGAGACACAGTTACTTAACATTAAGTGACTTTCCCAGGGTCATCTAGCTTTGAAATGGCAGAGTTAGGATTTGAGCACAATGTGCTTAACCACTATGTTGAATTATACAGTAAGATGAGTATTGCAAAATGTCACAAATAAGGCTGTGGAAATTTGAGAACCGAGAAACAGGAAGTTATACCCTAAAGGATAGAATTGCTCAGAACAAGCACCTCCCAGGGCAAAGGGGAAGTTTTCCCTCGCCCCCACAGTCTGCATTAACACACTTAGACACTGGCTAGACACGGTGGCTCACACCTGTAATCCTGACATTCTGGGAGGGCCAGGTAGGTGGATTGCCTGAGCAAGAGAGAGATCCTGTTTGTAAAAGTAGTCGGGCCTTGTGGTATGCCTGTGGTTCCAGCTATTTGGGAGGCTGAGGCAAGATCATTTGAGCCCAAGAATTTGAGGTTGTTATGAGCTATGACTCCACAGCACTCTGCCAAGGGCGACAAAGTGAGACTCTGTCTCAAAAAAAAAAAAAAAAAAAAAAGAAGTCACTTAGACACTTAATTAGGGGGTCTATACTTTTTTTTTTTTTTTTTTTAATAAAGTGGATGAATGAAGCAGGCCATAGGAAATTTATGTTTTGGTAGTAGCAGCCAGATTGCATACACTAATTTGAAGCAGAGTGTTCTTGTTATATTTGATATATTAAGTTTAATTGCAGAATTATTTTATAGGGGCATCTTTATAATTTTATAGTTGCAAAGGTCTTTACAACTTTTTTTTCAAAACAAACTTGGCATTTGACTTATTTAGGAACTCTTCCAGTTATACATAAAATGCTTTGTGATAGCTGGTGGCTGAGGAAGAAGCAAGCTTCCCTTATTTTCATTTTTTAATTATTTAATTTGGCTTTAGTGTTAAGATTTTTGGACTTTTTTTTTTTTTGGCTAGAGTGCTGCAGCATCCGCCTAGCGCACAACAACCTCAAATTCCTAGTTTCAAGCGATCCTCTTGCCTTAGCCTCCTGAGTAGCTGGGACTACAGAAACTCACACATGGCCAGTTTTTCTATTTTTAGTAGGGGGTACTGGCTCTTGCTCTGGCTGGTCTGGAACTCCTGAACTCCCGGGAATCTCCTGCCTAATCCTCCCAGAATGCTAGGATTACAGTTGTGAGCTACTGTGCCTGGCAATTTTTGGACATCTTGTGTGGTATCATAATGCTATTTGAAACCAAAGTCTCATTGGGTAAAGAGATTTGGTCTAAGCAGAAACTAATTTACATATATTTGGTAGCAGTTCTCAGGCTACTGTCCCTGAAAGTTATTAATCAGTGATAATGCCAGGTTTTTCTATTTAATGAACTTTCTTTTTTCCCTGAAATTATATCCTTGTTAGTTTTTTGATATTAAAATGCCCCCTTCTCTTTTAAATTCTTCCTTGGTAAAAATTAAAGCATCAATCCTTTGTCACTCCATCTGATGACTGATGCCTAGAATCCTAGCACTCTGGGAGGCCAAAATGGGTGGATTGCCTGAGCTCACAAGTTCAAGACCAGCCTGAGCAATACAGGCCTACACCTAGTTCATCTAAGCAAAATATTTATTGAGTGCTATGTGCCAAGCACTGTGCCAAGTAGGAGTACAAAGTAACTGAAATTTAGTCTCTATAGTTTATTAAAGAAGAAAAGTATATGTCATTAAATTAAAAAATATTTGGCCAGAGGCCAAAATATGATATAGAAAATAGATAATATGAACAACAGTAGAACATAGGGAGTTTTATTTGAGGGTTTGGGTAATCAGAAGCCAAAAGAAGGTTCAGATGGAGAAAAACGAATGAAAATAAGCATTACATAAGTAGTTGGAGATAAGGTTATATATTTAAATATTTAAATGTATTTATGTGTCTGCTTGATGGTGAGTTTAAAAGCTAGACAGAGAAGTTGAAATTTTATCACTTATTGGGGAGCCTTTGGTAACAGGATGATAGTCGTATCTTATGACAATTAGTTTGTTGTGTTAGTAGTATATAGGTTGGAAGACAGTGGGGAGAGATTCCAAGATGATGATACCAGGTAGGATTCTGCTAGGGAAAAAATAAGGTAATACTATTTTACCATATACTCTCCAAACCCAATCAGTGCGAGTCCTAACTCATTTTATAGGGATCACAGGCTGTGTGAATTTGGGTTAATTATTAAACCTCTCTATACAGGGGCAGATCCAGGTTGTGAGGAAAGCTGTGTATAGAAAAATAATACAAAATTGTGACTGTGAAATTAGGTACAGGGTATTGGAAGGGGCACATTCAGGTGAAGGGCCCTGAAGTTTAAGCCTAATTAGTGTTACAGAAAATTAGCCTCTGTCTCTTCTGTGCCTTTACATCTGTTTCTTCATCTGTTAAATGTGGATAATACTTAAATGTACAGAGAACATCATCCCAGTTTGCCTAGAACAGTCAAATTTATGTCTGTACTTCTAGTAGCATGCCCAGTTTAGCATTTTCTTGGAGTTTTTTTTTTTTTTTTTACATATACATGTTTTTATTAGGTTTCCACTTTTTGCCTTCACAAAATTAAAAAGGCTTAAAATTTAATAACTAACAATGTTTCAGATAAGGACTAGAAACAAAAACCTCGTACAGAACAAACGAAGATAAATACATTCAGAAAAGAAGTCAGACCTTTGCTGCATTGAAATATTAAGCAATAATAATAATGCAAAAGAAAATGACATTCACATTGCCAAATAAGAGTATGTCTATTATAGAAAGCTTTGATTCTGAGGTTCAGTATGGCGTCATCAGTTAACTTCTTATTTTTTTCCCAAAGTCCCAAAAAATAGACAACTAATATTTATAAATAAAAGTAAAGGATAATTTCAAATTATCCTTTGATAATTTGAGATCCTGCCAAATCTTATAGACAATAGAAAAAGAAGAAATACTTCAAAATCTTTCTACTTACTCTGGATACGCCTGATATTAAAATTGGAGAAAATATATTATTATAAAGGGGAAATTACAAACACATTTCACTTATAAATGAGGATACAATATCCTAAACATATTAAAAAGTTGAATTAAAAATTAATGTTTAAGTAATGTACTTTGGTCAAAATTAAATCCAATTTATGTGAGAATTAGTCACTATTTTCTTTTCTTTTCTTTTTTTTTTCTTCTTTTCCACATTTATGTCTGTGCTGCTAGCAGCATATCCAGTTTAGCATTTTCTTGGTTTTTGTTTTTTAACTATATTTAAATTACTGTTAACAGTCCCCTTAAAATAAGCCCTAGATAGAGTTAATGAATTATTTTTTAACCTTTGCCATGGTTCTGTTAGTGTGGAGGTGAGATACATAAGCGTTCTCATTTCAACATATGGTTAAATGTGAAAGACATTCAGTGATAATTCAGCTCTCTTTTCCTGATACTTTCTAGTTGGAAAGTAACTACCAGCTCCTTTTAAAGACAGCATGAAGGGCACTTCTAAAAGGAATTGTGCTGGGACGTAAGCATCTAGAGACATCTAACTTGCTGATTAGAGGGAGAGAAGTATTATTGCTGCTGTCCTGCTGGCCATTTGGTGTTCTAGCTGGTTATACCATTGCATGCTGAGGTCTGAGAGATTTACATAGCCCCGATGCCTGGGATGGGGTCAATAGAAAACAATGATAATTTTAGATTAGGAGTAAACAAAATACTTGTGAAGAATAGAGGCTAATCAGTCCTGTAGGAGAGCATACAAGGAGCGGTATGAATGGTGTTGCTACAGCTTTTGCAACAATAACTATGTTTTTCATATTGTTTGCTAATGCTTTTGTAATAAATATTTTTGGCAGAGAGAGCTTAAATAAAGGAAAAGATAATTCTTGATGAAAAATTAAATACTGATATTTTTCAAGGAAGTTGGTAATGACCCAAGAACTTGTACACAAAATGTTTACCAACATTTAGCATCTCCCATGGTTATATCATTGACTACAGAAAAATATGCAGGCACAAATCTGGAAAAGCATCAGATTTTACTTTCATATTCAGCAGGTGTTTTGAGGAGATTGTACCTGTAGACATATAACTATAGAAGGTACATACATATCACTCAGTGAAGTTTGAGTTTTCATTTTGATCAAATGACTTCTAAATTGATTCTACTTATTTTGTTTTAAACTTTTCTTGTGTATGTTAACAAATGAAAGTGAAAGTGTAAATATGTTATCTTTATTAGCAGAACTTCATAAACAGTTAAATGATGCCAACTTTACATCAGTGTTAGAAATAGAAGACAATCTGCTTCCAGTATTTTTCATCTAATTCATAAAATCAAAGAGAAAATCTTAAAAGTTCGTTTTATCAAAGGTAAAACATCTGATACTATTGTGAATGCAGTTATGTATTTTGATATGTTCAACATGAGAGAGGAAATTATTTATGCAGTGATAGTATGAATATGAATAATTCACATTTGATGGATCATATCATTGGTAAAATAAGAGTTCTTACTAAATTATGTGATTGTCGTAGCTGAGATATACTTAGAATTATTTGTGCTTTACATGTATTACATAATTAAGTCCAAATAAGATTGATATTTTAACAAATAGAAGCCATAGAAGCAAACTATTTTGTATATATAACATGTACATGTTATGTATATACCTAACATATACTAAACATAACTGTTTAGTTACAGTTATGTAACTGAACTATAATATTTTGGAGACAGAAGCGAGGTTGTATACAGAAAGAATGCTTTGGCATGTTATGAACTTTCTTGTTTGCTGTCTTTCATTAACTGAATTTCACAAATTATTGAGTCTTTGAAGTATTACTTTATAAATCAATCTATAGTTCCTACAGTGTTATTGAACATTTTTATTATTAGCACATCTCTAAATTTTGATAGCATTTTATTCAAAAACACTTAAAAATTTTATTCTAAGTATTCCAAAAATGGAGTGACTCAAAACCTCAACATTTGAATCTTTTAGTAAATTTTCATTTTATTAAAAATAAAGGTTTTAAGATTAAATTCTGTATAAAAATTAGTTTGGAAAATTTAGTTTTGGTATTCAAATTCTATTTGGGAATAGACTGGTACAAAGAATCTCGTGATGGAGTGTCTACATGTAATTGGGTAATTTTATATTTTGTACCACAACAGAATGAAAATGAAGAAGCCTACAGCTTTGCAACATCTAAATGTGGAGAAACAGTTAAAAGGATCAGAGACTACTAACTTTTTGAGTTTTGTTCTGTAAAAAAATGGGGAAGGTAATCTAAATGGATGTTCTTGTGAAAATATTTGGGCTAAATGCCTTTTTTAAATACAAAAAATAATTCACAGTGTCTTCCACTTGGCAAAATTTGTTCTTCTCTTACTTGGTACTTCAACATCTGGAGACAGAATATTTTTCCAGTTAATGTAGCTTATGCAGAAGTGTTGATTGAAGGTTCAACATTTTAAATTAACCAAATACAATTTTAAAGATTTCAGGAAATTTTATGAAGATAATTTAAATATAAGGAATCTATATTGATAAAGCATTTTCTTCTGAAAAGTAGAGGTAACACAGTATTAGAAACAAATGTAGCTTAAGTAATTGATTATAGTACATGTATCCAATAAATATTCTATTATTTATTTTTTTATTAATGAGACAAGAGTCTCAATTTGTCACCTGTGGTAAAGTACTGTTGCGTCATAGCTCACAGCAACCTCAAACTCCTGGGCTCAAGCGATTCTCTAGCCTCAGCCTCCTTAGTAGCTGGGACTACACTTACCACTACAATGCCCAGCTATTTTTTTTTTTGTTGTTGTTGTTTAGCAGGCCTGGGCCGGGTTCAATCCCACCAGTCCTGGAGCATATGGCCAGTGCCCTGACTGCTCAGCATGGGTACCCAGCCTGTTACTTGTTTTTTAACTTTAATTGATATAAAGAACTTTTTTCTTTAATGTTCTTAAATATATGCGTATATAATCTTATATATTCTTAATTGTTTTATAAATTTATTTTTGAAAATAGTTTTGTATAGAATATATTAGAGGCTTAACAGCATAATAAAAACAATATTTTGGTCCATAAATAAAATTTTAAATTTAAATGGCTGTATATGTATACATTGATTAAATTATTAACTTCTAAACACATAAATATATATTCACATATATATCTACATATACATGCTTATATACATGTACATATACATTTGTACACACATGGACAGTCACATATTGCTTACTAATGGGAATACCTTCTGAGAAATGAGTTGTTAGGCAATGTCCTCATTGTGTGAACGTCATAGAGCATATTTATACAAACCTAGGTAGCGTAGCCTGTAAGACAGACACCTAGGCTATATCATATAGCCTATTACCTATAGGCTAAAAATCTGTACAGCATGTTATTGTTCTGACTACTGTAGGCAATTGGAACACAATGATAAGTACTTGTGTATCTAAACATATATATAAATATAAAAGGTACAGTTAAAATATGCTATAAGGGATAAAAGATGTACACCTGTATAGGGCACTTAGCATGAATGTGCAGGACTGGAATTGCTCTGGGTAAGTGAGTGATGAGTGAATGTTAAGGCCTAGGACATTATTGTATACTACTGTAAACTTTAAAACACGGTACATTTAGGCTATGCTAAATTTATAAAAACCTTTTTTCTCTATGTATATTTTTTTACTTTTAAACCTTTTTGTTTAAAATTAAGACACAAATGCACATGTCAGCTTAGGCTTACACAGGATCAGGATCATCGGTGTTATTGTCTTTTACCTCCACATCTTGGCAGACTGGCAGGTCTTCAGGGACAATAAAGCATGGAGATGTCACCTCCTATAATAACAGTGCCTGCTTTTGGAATGCCTCCGAGAGACCTGCCTAGGGTTGGTTTACAGGTAACACTTATTTTTTAATAAGTAGAAGGAGTACACTCCAACAATGAAAGGTATAATATAGTAAATGTATAAGCCAGTCTCATAATTTATTGTCACTGTCAAGTATTATGTACTATACATAATTATATAATTCTTTTCAACTGGCAGTGCAGTAGGTTTGTTTATGTGGGAATTACCAATACAAGTAATGTGTTACACTACCTTGTCAAGATGGCTGTGATGTCACTTAGTGACAGGAATTTTCGATTCCATTATGATCTTATGTGACCCCTGTGGTCTACGTTTGACTAAAATGTCTCCTTGCGCAGCACTTGATTGTGTTTACCCCACAAACTTGAAACTTATCTGGAAACTTTATGGTTGTCTTAGCTCATTGTCTGCCCTTTTTTGCTTGTGAATAATTATGTTTTCAAAGATTTATATGAAGTGTTTTTTTTTTGGAATTTAGGAGCTTTTTTTGTATTTATAACCTTGTCTATTAATATTCAAATACATATCTAGTTACTTACAAGATTACCAGGAATGTTTGTGTCAAAATCTTACCAAATTTCTAACTATAGAATGAGTTGCCCACTTGCATCTAAGCACTGGTTTAATAAATGTAATGGAAATATGTTCAATACTTCAAGAATATTTCTAGAAACAGTAATATAGACCTATTAGTTTTTCCTTCCTGAATTAGCGATAATGTGAATGACCCACAATATACATTTGTGTTCTAAAACTTTTCTACTGTGTGATCCAGGAGATGGCTCTTCATGTTTATGATTATGGCCTGTAAGTGTGGAACAATGTTTTCTTTGTGAAAATTCTATTAAGAATTCAGTCTCTGAGAATTTATTTATTTCTTATTTACTATATTTTTTCTGTCTCTCAGAGTTAGGCTCTGTATTCTGAATATTAGACATTTTTGCTTTATTGATTTGACAGTTCTTTTTCTTCAGTACCCCTCCTTTTGTAATTCATACATCTCTAAGAACTTTTTTATAAGAGAAGAATGTATTTAAAGGCAATAACATTCTAATATATATTATTACTATTCCTAACACATCAAGTCAACCTGCTTTAGTTTTGTGAAATGCCAATGTAAGTGCTTTTTCTAGGCTAGTTACTGTTCTGAATCTTAATAAGTCCACCAGCAAACAATGTTAGATTTTGGTGTTTTAGGTTAATATTAATTCAATGTATTTAATAACAGAAGCCATAAAATATGGTTTTTATTTGCTAATTGTTGCTTTATTAATTTTCTATCATACTTAAGAATGTATTATCAGAACTTAACATTCTGATACAGTTTCTTTTATGTGGCTCTGTGCCCTTAAGAAAACAAACTATTCAGGAAGCCAAAAAGCAAAACAAAAGAAGTAAAAAAGAACAATTTAAGACTAACAATGTAAGGCATAGGACACCCATAGTATTTCATTCCTAATGTAGTGTCATTTATCTCTTGCATATATTTTTTTGCAAACTTATGGCCTTTGCATATTTTTTTTTTTTTTTTTTTTTCTCCTTAAGAAAATATTTCTTTAGCATTTCTCACTAGAAAGACTAGCAAGAAACAGAAATGCCCTGAGCCGGTGTGGTTTCTTAGCTCCCTCCCTTCTGCCACTTCCCTTTTTCTTCTTTCTTTCCCTTTTCTTCCCTCTAACCTTTCTTCCTTTTGCTAACTAAGCCCTTTACACTTCTCTTTTTATTTTTTTCTTAGCAGAGAATACTATAACAAATAACTGTATTCCTACTATGCAGAATGGATAACTTGGGGAGTGTTCTAATAGGTTTTATGACCTGGCTAGGCTTGGTGGCCTGTAATCCTAGCACTGTGGGAGGCAAAGGTGGGTGGATTGCCTGAGCTCAGGAGTTTGAGACCAGCCAGAGCAAGAGCAAGACCCCAGTTCAATGTACACAATTATGATTTAATAAAATTATTAAAAAAAAAAAAAGATGGGCCTTGTGGTGGGCACTTATGGTCCCAGCTACTTGGGAGGCTGAGGCAAGAGAATCTCTTAAGCCCAAGAATGTGAGATTGCTGTGAGCTAAGAGCCATGGCACTCTACCCAGGGTGACAGAGTGATACTCTAGCTTAAAAAAGAAAAAAAAAAAAAGAAAGATCTGCCTAAAAAAAAAAAAAGAAAGAAAAAGTCTTTATGACCTAATTTTTTAAAGTACATAGCTATAATGGCAACTTATATTGTTCATTTAAGCTTTTATTGAAAGAGGTGGTTCAGTATATTTCTTTAAAAATCCACTTTTCAGAATACCATTATAAATTACTATTAAGAAAGATAAGCCTCATTCTCACCCTCCACCTCACCCCTAATTTTCTGGTAATTTAAATTTCAAGACAAAAATTAGGGAAATTCTTACTGAAGTTATTTTTATAAAGTGTATATACGTTTTATGAAGAAACTGGTATTTGAATGAGGTCTTGAAGTTATTGAATGTTTTGAACATGAAAATCTGGTAGGAAATGTGTCCAAAGTCTGGAGAAGAAAAATGTATCTATATTTTAGTTTGGTTGAGTATTGGAATATGTGAAGTGAAAGAATGGAATGCTTAGTAGGGGCCATGCCATGGAAGCCATGTCCTTAAGTGATAATCAGAGCTGTGTTTAGAGCAGTTACCCATGTAGTTAACTATACTGGAGACCATTTCATAAAATCAGAGACCTTATGAAATTGATTATGGTTGGCTACATACTGGATATGACAGTAATCATTGTAGAATGCTTTTAGCAAATGACTTCTGTGGATTCATTGGCAAGTCCTTTGAAATATGTGCACATTTTTGGTGTGATTTGTTTGTGTCTGATACAAAGTTCTAGCTAGTTTCATTCTTGACTTGGGGACTATGCTCAGTCATCATTATTGTCTTTTTTTTATATTAGCTTAAGCAAACCGAAGGAAGCCAACTATTAGGAAGTATCTGACATAGACAAATAAAAATGACTGTTAGATCATCACCTTTTAAAATTGTTTTGTAAAACAGCTCTTTAGTAGACATTTCTATTCTTTGGCAACTGCCTATTTTTATGTAGCATATTTCCCACCTATGAGTTTTGGTGATAGGCACAGACCATCTCTCTCTATAAAAGCCAAGGAAAAAGGAAAGAAAGAAACAACCCAGATATTTGCTTCCCAGTCTCTTCTGCAGCTGGCTAATAGGCACATGCTCTAAGCTTAGACTTTGATGTGCTTTGTCCTGTACTTTGAATCAGGAGCTAGGGGCCCAGGGAAATGGATGCCAGAGTATCTGCTACAATTGCAGTTAGTGGCAGGAGCTACAGCAGGATTGAATTTTCAGAGACAGTAATGCCAGTGATGCTGGGGGTGGCGTGTGTTCATTGTCCTGGAGTGGAGGTGGTACAGTCAGTGGTGTTCAGTGTTCTCCAGGGCCAGCAGTGCTATCTTTATGAGACCAATTGCAGCGGGATTTTCACTGTAATCCTGCGGCTGCCTTCTTATTCCTGCCATTGCCAGAGCTGCTTCCTCAGCCAAATATGACTTCCGTTGCTTGTAAGTAGAATTCTGACTGATACAATCTTCTTCTTTAATGCAACTAATTGAGTTACTATATTTGGTATATATTTAGATTACAGGGACCGAGAGTACTTTCATAACATTCATAGTCTTAATACTTATCTAAATGTTCTGTTTGAGAAATCCCTTTGACATGTGTGTCAGAATCCTATTTTACTTTCACTGTAACCTTCAACTACTGAGACTGATCCAGATATTGGTGTTAAATTCCTAATTAATTTTTCTCAGGCATATAGAAATGGGCATTCTGTAGTACACAGGGTTTGGTAACAACTATAACAGCATATCCAATAATCAAAAATCAACCTGGTGTAAAATCATTCAATTTGTTCATATTGTATATAAATAATATATGAAGACTTTTATTTGTTCCTAATTCCATTGAGCACTAGAATGTGGGGATTTCTTATATTTCTTCTTCTTTTTTTTTTTTTTTTTTGAGACAGAGCCTCAAGCTCTCACCCTGGGTAGAGTCCTGTAGCATCACAGCTCACAGCAACCTCTGGCTCCTGGGCTCAAACGATTCTCCTGCCTCTGCCTCCCAAGTAGCTGGGACTACAGGCACCCACCACAACACCTGGCTATTTTTTGGTTGCAGCCATCATTGTTGTTTGGCGGGCCGGGCTGGAGTTGAACCTGCCAGCTCAGGTGTAGCCACTTGAGCCACAGGCGATGAGCCCTTGTATTTCTTCTTATCTGTTTGTCATCTAGATTGTTTAATATTATTGCTGCTCTGTTATACTTCTTCTATTCCTGAACTTTGAAAAGTCCCTTCTCCTTCTGTGCCTATGTTTGTGAGTTTTAAAAGGATGGAAAATAAACTAACCTTTTTGTTCTCCCTAGCCTTAGCATTTGATGAGCCAGTGAGATGTAATTTCTTTTCTTTTGCTTTTGTGAGGTTTGAAAGGCAGCAGTACACTTATGATGCTGCATGGAGTAGAATATATAGGGTTCTTCGCTTAATTAATTTGAAATTGTCTGTTAAGACATAGGTAGCAGGTTAAAGAACAGGTTCAGTAAGTGGCACAGTCTAAGGGTGGGCATTCAGTAACTGTCATTCTTGTAGTTTATGAAAACCATTGAGACAAATGAACAGCTTTGTATATTCTCCATGGGCATACTTGAAAGGTTGTATATAAAGCAGTTTTGTTAAAAACTCCAAAATCAGACATCCTGGATTTAAATCCTGCATCTATCATTTATTAGTGGTGTGGCCTTAGGCAAGTTAACCTCTCTGTGTCTTAATTAAAACTACCTCATAGAGTTGTTGTGGAGATAAGATGAGTTTATACGTGTAGAGTGTCTGAAGTATCTGGAATGGTGTAAGATCTATAGTACTCATTATTAGCAATTATTTTTATACTAATTTCATACAGTTAAGATACATTTTTGTCATTTTACTTATAATTTTTGCATAAATCTTGAATTTGAGACCATAGTTTTATGCATTTATAAAAGATACATTGTGCAGATGTACTTATAGTGTCATGAATATTTTATAGCATTCCATTGTTATTTTTTTTGAGACAGAGCCTCAAGCTATCACCCTGGATAGAGTGCTTTGGCATTACAGCTCACAGCAATCTCCAATTCATGGGCTCAAGCGAGTCTTCTGCCTCTGCCTCCCAAGTTGCTGGGACTACAGGTGCCCGCCACAACGCCCAGCCATTTTTTTTTTGGTTGCAGCCGTCTTTGTTGTTTGGCAGGCCCAGGCTGGGTTCGAACCCGCCAGCTCAGGTGTACGTGGCTGGCACCTTAGCCCATTGAGCCACAGGCACTGAGGCAGCATTCCATTGTTATTAATAGATGACGGATTTTATAATTATTAAATGCTGCTCTATTATTGGTGTTCAATGCTATCTTTGGCACGAGATCATACATAAGAAGCATATTCATAATGACTAGGTTTTTTGAAAAGAAGGTGCTAAGATCTGAATGTTTTTGTCCCCTCAAAATTCGTATGTTGAAATCCTAACTCCCAGGCAGGGGTTTTAGGAGGGGATGCCCTGGGATGTGCTTAGGTCATAAGGACAGCGCTTTCATGATTGATTTTAATACCCTTGTAAAAGAGACCCCAGGGACCTAGGTCACCACTTTCTTTTTTCTTTTTTGAGACAGAGCCTTAAGCTGTCACCCTGGATAGAGTGCAGTGGCATCACAGCTCACAGCAACCTCCAATTCCTGGGCTCAAGCAAGTCTCCTGCCTCTGCCTCTCAAGTAGCTGGGACTACAGGCGCCCACCACAACGCCCGGCCATTTTTGGTTGCAGCCGTCATTGTTTGGCAGGCCCGGGCTGGATTCGAACCTGCCAGCTCAGGTGTACGTGGCTGGCGCCTCAGCCCATTGAGCCACAGGCACCGAGCCTAGGTCACCACTTTCACCCTGTGAGAACACAGTGAAAAAGTATTATCTATGATCTGAGAAGTGGTTACTCACTCATTAGACACTAAATCTGCTAGTACCTTGACTTCCCAGCCTCCAGAACTATGAGAAATACATTTCTGTTGTTTATAAGCTACTCAGTTTATAGTATTTTGTTATAGCTGCCTGAACGGACCTAAATCAGAAGAGGTGAGACCTCAGGTGCACATCACTGATAAGTTAATATAACTGAAGTTCTCTAGCAATGAATTTCACACTACTTTAGATGCCAAATAGATTTCTACCTTCTCTTTATTCCCTGTTGATTTCAGTGGAATGTTGAAATGAAAGAAATGACAAAGAAAGTAAGGTGTTGACCAAGAATATTGCTATCAGGTGAAAATGTTTCAGTGATATATTCCTTTTGATGCATTAATGTGTCTTGCTTATCTGGATTATAAAATTCAGATTTATCTTATGTTTAATTATTCATAGATATAGAGGGTTTTTAAAATTAGATCTTGGATTTCCTATGTGAGAAAATTTTGTGAAGCATGATATAAAAACTTTAAGAATATTTTCAAGGTTTCTTTTAAAAACAAATACAAAGATCACTAACTACAGTTTTATATTTTAGTTCTCAGTCTTTAGCTAAAATGAGCATTTAGAAACCATGTCTTTAATAGGTATGTGTCTTATCCTACTTTTCTTTTTAGGACCAGGGTTCTGATCAAACAGGAAAGGAGAAAGCAAAAGGTAAAGAAAATATATGTATTATTTGTGTTTGTTTTATGAGAACAGTGATCTTCTGATGCGTTTTTTCCACCATTTTTCCAGTTTTACCTAAGTGAACTGGAGGACCATCTTCCTTTAGTACTCTCTGTCCTTGTTGATAGTTCAATTAGCCACCTACTTTGTTTAGGCAGAAACTTGAAAATTATTGTTGATTCTTGGATTCTAATTCCAAAATATATCCCATATCTGACCTCTACTCACTACCTGTACTATCAGCACCATAAATAATTATTTATTGCCTACGGCACTTACTCTAAAGCTCTCATAATCTGTGTCCCATTTCCATTTATTTTGTATTTTTTAAAAATCACACTGATTGCATTACATAGTAAAGTTGAGCATTTATATACCTTACAACTGAGCAGTATACTACTGAAAGTCTTATAGATGTACACTTTAAGATAACTACAAATTGTTTGGGTTATTTTATTGCTAAAATAGCAAATATAAAAGGAGAAGGAAGAAAAAGGAGGGGAGGGAGGAGAACATCCAGACATCTGTTAGTGGTAGAATGGTTAAACAAATGTGGTTTATCCAAGTAATCATATAGCATTGAAAATGTGTCTACTACATTTAATTAGTGTGGATGAATTAGTGTGGTGAGCAACAGAAGCAACACACAGAATACATGTAATTAGATTTCTTTTCTAAAAAGTTGCAAAATGGGGGAGAACCTTCAGTATATCAATATGGTCAAAGGAAGTAAAATTTAAAGCAAAGGAGTGGTGTTATGGTAGCAGGATAATTGCCATTGTCCCCTTTCCTACTGTATCTTCTCATTCTTACCTCCTATTCATTTCTCAGTCTGCTGTACTGTGCAGCTCTTGCTAAGGTAATAATGAACTTCATGTTGTTCAGTTGGAAGGATATTTCTCAGCCCAACTTATTTTAATATGTCATCATCTCCTTATTTTAATATGTCATCATCTCCTGTACAATTTGCCATTTCCTCCGTCTTGAAACAACTTTCTCTGCTTTCTTTGGCACATTCTCCAGATTTTATTTCTGTCTCTCTGGTTGTTTTGTTTTCAAGTCAAAATTTGATTACTTAATTTTTGAAGTTTTCTGATTATTTTCAAATAGTTTTCTGGTTTTTCTTACTAAGTGAGACTATTTTTTTTTTTTTTTTGTAGAGACAGAGTCTCACTTTATTGCCCTCGGTAGAGTGCTGTGGTGTCACACAGCTCACAGCAACCTGCAACTCCTAGGCTTAGGCGATTCTCTTGCCTCAGCCTCCCTAGTAGCTGGGACTACAGGTGCCCACCACAACTGGCTATTTTTGTTGTTGTTGTTGCGGTTTGGCTGGGGCTGGGTTTGAACCTGCCACCCTCGGAATATGGGTCCGGCGCCCTAACCACTGAGTCATAGGCACCTCCCATAAGTGAGACTTGATAGAAAAATTAAGCCTAGTTTTGTCAGATTACTCAGTCACATACTTTTACTCCTTCTTAGAACACAGAGATTGGAGGGTCTTGCCTTGGCTAGAGTATGAGGAACAAACTCAAACTTCTACAGCAGGGAGAATAAATAAATAAAATTCCTTTGTTCCCTGGAATAACGACTTACTTCCTCTGCAGACAGTTTTTGTACTATTCTTCCTTATTTCTAGAACTTTATTTAACTCTGACTCATCCATCTATTTTAGAAACCATTCCTAAGAATCTTTCCCTCCCTCTGCGTGCCTCTCTCCCACCCATCATTTACGTACCCGTCCCGTGGATTATGTGCTATCCCCTATCACCCTCAGTGTAATCATTCGTGTCATTCTCCCTCACTGTGGTCTCACCCATCACAAAATACAGTGCCTTATGACATCTCAATTCCAAGGCACCATTAATTATAAGATTTAGTGTTGACTTAGTTATTTTTTTTCCAAGGGGGGAAATATTTACATCCTGAAGGTCATACTAGTCATTGGTGAACCATAGTATGATCTTTTAAAAGATACTTTAGTCCAGTTTGGGGTTGCAGATCACTTAAATGAAATATCCACAAATACATTTTATCTATGATATATTTGCATAATAAAAGTTGGTTTTTTTTTTTTTTTTTTGAGACAGAATCTCACTTTGTCACCCTTGGTGGAGTGCTATGGTGTCATAGCTCACAGCAACCTCAGACTCTTGGGATCAAGCGATTTTCTTGCCTCAGCCTCTGAGTAGTTGGGACTACAGGTGCCTTCCACAACACCCAACTATTTTTAGAGGCAGGGTCTTGCTCTTGCTCAGGCTCGTCTCCAACTTGTGAGCTTAAGCAATCCACTCACCTCGGCCTCCCAGAGTGCTGGGATTACAGGCATGAGCCACCGCGCCTGACAATAAAAGTATTTTTTAAGCATGATAGCTGGCAGTTCGCTTACAGTTCTTACAAGTTTTTTACAATCTTAAAAGTTGGTTGTCATTATTAATATTCTGAAATCTTAATGAAAGAGCCTCTAACTTTTGAAAATATGATACGGAAATTTGACTTCTTGCATTAAATTTTTTTCCATTTGGGAATTTTCTCACTCTTGACATCTCACATTTATAATCAGACTAGGGCATAGCATTATGAGTTATTTGATGGAGGAAATGAAGATGTTTTCATGGTTTTTTAGTATCTACACATAATAGATACTCAGTAAATAAATATTAAATGTCTTTGAACTTGGTAAATTAAGAATGTAATATGAATGAAAAAAATGAAGATAAGAACAATAACAGTTCAAATATCCAGAAATAAAATAATAACTGGATGAAGAGTAATGATTATGTGCAAGTGTGCTTTAAAAAAATGAACAAACATCCTGGTGTCATGGGATAACAGAGTAAATTAAATTGGCTTTGATTACAGGTCAGTTGTCACATACCCAATTTTTTTTCCTCTTTTCATTTCAGTTGACTTTTAATAGCATTCAGTGCTACATTTTTTTAAGGCTTTCGATATCTTAGGATAGCATACTTTGTAGAAAAACAAGTTTTTAGCCTGTCTGATTTATTCTTCTGTTTTCAGATTTTTTTAACTTTCTATATACTGATAATTTTTAATCTTTTGATTCCCAGGAATAGCTTTTTCATGTTCCATTTTAAGAGTAATGTTTAGCAAAAGGTTATAAAAAGCTGGGAAATTTTGAGTCTTTAAGCAAACTACAAGTTATCATAATTGATTTTAATTTATACATAAATGTATAAAGGTGGTATCATAAAATATAAAGTTAATTATGATTTAATAGCATATTATTATAAAAGCATTATTACTTTTTTATTATTTATGATTCTGTCTAACCCACATGGTTACTGCATTAATTATTTTTTATTTTCAATTATTTTAGGAATATTTTGAAAAGAACAGGTTAAAATCAAAAATGAAATTACTGGGAGTTTTATCCCCTGTCAAAAATTCTTCTGTCAGTTTAGACCTTCTTAACCTATATATGGTAAATCAGATATCTTGCAAGAAGAAAACACATGGTAAGTCTTTCCACTAGCATTTTGTTTTGACCTTGATGTGATCATAATAACATTTAGCTTTCCAAGTACTTACATGATATTAGAACCTCAGAGCATGTAGAAAGTTTAAAACTTTGTTATTCTCTTAAATTAGAAAGTTAGCTTATTTTTGTTTACAAATCTTTCATTGTGCAATCCATTTATTTTTATTTTTAGGTTGTACATGTTATATAAAATTTATTAGATATGGTTAAAATTGTTGTAGTATAGTTGTTTAAGTTATTACATTATTCTACACATATCTGAAGAGATAGTTACCAAAATTCAACTAGAGAACAGGGAGTAAATGCTAATAAATGTCAAAAAATTACTTTTACTACTTACAGTTTGTTTGAAAGGGTGAGCTGAAAAATGTTTTGCCTGAATAACTAGTTTTCTATCTTATAATTTGAATTACTTCTTATACATTCCTGAGATATTAATTATACTAGTTTAATATTTTAAAATCCATTTTGTTTTGCACTTTGATTCTTCAAGTAAATAAAAAATTTAATGAGAATATTTTTATTCTCTCTCAAGGAAACTGTGTCCAAGATTTAATTGCTAAAGTAAGTGATAAAATGAGAGCACAGAATGAGACAATGCATCAAGGAGGGGAAGAAATCGATGATAGTATCCTAAATATTTTCTTATTTCCTTTCTCTGCTTTTCATTTTCCAGTTACAGATGACAGTTTATACAAGTAAATTTAGTTATACCTTAGGAAAAATAAATCATTCGTGGACTTTTGGAATAAAGCATTTTGTTGGAAATCTGATGCATTTACCTTTATTTATTACTGTTGGTAGGAGAGAAAGAATATGTTTTCTTCAACCATCACTAGGTTTATGGCAGAGGCCCTAATAACAAAAGACAGATTAACAAGAGAAGTACATATTTATTTAGTAAGTTTTATGTTATATGAGAGCCTTCAGAAGGAGGTGAAGACTCAAAGAAATGGATAAACCCGCATTTTTTTTTTATTGTTGGGGATTCATTGAGGGTACAAGAAACCAGGTTACACTGATTGCATTTGTTAGGTAAAGTCCCCCTTACAATCGTGTTTTGCCCCCAAAAGGTGTGGCACACACCAAGATCTCAGCTCCCTGGCTTCTTCCCTCTCTCTGATCTTCCTTTCCCCATCCCTCCCTCATTCTTTCTCTCTCTGCTTTCCCCTTCCCCTACCCCCACCATGTCATTAAGTGTCATTAATTGTCCTCATATCAAAATTGAGTACATGGGATTCATGCTTCTCCATTCTTGTGATGCTTTACTAAGAATAATGTGTTCCACTTCCATCCAGGTTAATACAAAGGCTGTAAAGTCTCCATTTTTTTAAATGGGTGAATAGTATTCTATAGTGTACATATACCACAGCTTGTTAATCCATTCCTGGGTTGGTAGGCATTGAGGCTGTTTCCACATTTTGGTGATTGTAAATTGAGCTACAATAAATAGAATAGTGCAAGTGTCCTTATGATAAAAGGATTTTTTTCCTTCTGGGTAGATGCCCAGTAATGGGATTGCAGGATCAAATGGGAGGTCTAGTTTGAGTTCTTTGAGAGTTCTCCATACTTCCTTCCAAAATGGTTGTATTAGTTTGCAGTCCCACCAGCAGTGTAAAAGTGTGCCCTTCTGTCCACATCCTTGCCAGCATCTGCAGTTTTGAGATTTTGTGATGTGGGCCATTTGTACTGGGGTTAGATGGTATTTCAGGGTGGTTTTGATTTCATTTCTCTAATAATTAGGGATGATGAGCATTTTTTCTTGATCGTTAGCCATTCTCTGTCTACTTTAGAGAAGGTTCTATTCATGTCTCTTGCCCATTGATATATGGGATTGTTGGCTTTTTTCATGTGGATTAATTTGAGTTCTCTATAGATCCTAGTTATCAAGCTTTTGTCTGATTCAAAATATGCAATATCCTTTCTCATTGTTTAGGTTGTCGACTTTGGTTGTCTCCTTAGCTGTACAGAAGCTTTTGAATTTAATTAAGTCCCATTTGTTTATTTTTGTTGTTGTTGCAATTGCCATGGCAGTCTTCTTCATGAAGTCTTGCCCCACGCTGATATCTTCCAGTGTTTTTCCTATGCTTTCTTTGAGGATTTTTATTGTGTCATACCTTAAATTTAAGTCCTTTATCCATCTTGCATTAATTTTTGTGAGTGGAGAAAGGTGAGGGTCCAGTTTCAGTCTTTGACATGTGGATATCCAATTCTCCCAGCACCATTTATTGAATAGGGAGTCTTTCCCCCCAGGTATGTTCTTTGATTGGTTTATCGAAGATTAGGTGGTTGTAAGATGTTAGTTTCATTTCCTGGTTTTCTATTCTATTCCAAATGTCTATATCTCTATTTTTGTGCTAGTACCATGCTGTCTTCACCACTATGGCTTTGTAATACAGCCTAGAATCTGGTATGGTGATGCCCCCAGCTTTGTTTTTATTACTAAGAACTGCCTTAGCTATACAGGTTTTTTTTCTGGTTCCATATAAAACGCAGAATTATTTTTTCCAAATCTTAAAAGTACAATGTTGGTATCTTAATAGGGATGACATTAAAAAGGTAGATTGCTTTGGGAAATATAGACATTTTAACAATGTTGACTCTTCCCAGCCATGAGCATGGTATGTTCTTCCACTTGTTAATATCCTCTGCTGTTTCCTTTCTTAGGGTTTCATAATTTTCTTTATAGAGGACCTTCACCTCCTTCGTTAGGTTTATACCTAGGTATTTCATTTTCTTTGAAACTATGGTGAAGGGAGTTGTGTCCTTAATTAGCCTCTCATGTTGACTGTTATTGCCATATACGAAGGCTACTGACTTGTGGACTTTGATTTTATTTATTTATTTTTTTTGTAGAGACAGAGTCTCATTTTATCGCCCTCGGTAGAGTGCCGTGTCATCACACAGCTCACAGCAACCTCCATCTCCTGGGCTTAGGCAATTCTCTTGTCTCAGCCTCCCGAGTAGCTGGGACTACAGGTGCCCACCACAACGTCCAGCTATTTTTCTGTTTTGCAATTTGGCCGAGGCTGGGCTTGAACCCACCACCTTCGGCATATGGGGCTGGCGCCCTACTCGGTGAGCCACAGGTGCCGCCTCTGGACTTTGATTTTATATCCTGAGACATTACTGTATTTTTTGATGACTTCCAGGAGTCTTGCGGTTGAGTCTTTGGGGTTCTCTGAGTATAAGATCATATCGTCAGCAAAGAGGGAGAGTTTGACCTCCTCTCCTCCCATTTGGATCCCCTTTATTTCCTTGTCTTGCCTAATTGTATTGGCTAGCTGACAGGTGTCCTCAAACTTTTTAAACAGGGGGCCAATTCACTGTCCCTCAGACCATTGGAGGGCCGGACTATAGTTTAATAAAAAAAAACTATGAACAAATTCCTATGCATACTGCACATATCTTATTTTCAAGTAAAAAAAAAATGGGAACAAATAGAATTCACACCAACGCATGTGGCCCACGGGCCGTAGTTTGAGGACCCCTGGGCTAGCACTTCCAGCACTACGTTGAATAGTAATGGTGACAGAGGACAACCTTGTCTGGTTCCAGTTCTAACAGGAAAAGCTTTCAGTTTAACTCCATTCAGTAAAATATTAGCTGTGGGTTTGTCATAGATAGCTTCGATCAGTTTCAGAAATGTGCCACGTATGCCTAAAAAGTGTTCTAATTAGAAAAGGATGCTGGATTTTATCGAATGCTTTTTCTGCATCTATTGAGAGGATCATATGATCTTTGTTTTTGCTTCTGTTAATATGGATAATGTTTATGGACTTGCTTATGTTAAACCAGCCTTGATCATCATGTATGACTTTTTTAATGATGAGCTGCAATCTATTGGCTAGGATTTTGTTGAGAATTTTCACATCTATATTCGTGAGTGAAATTGGTCTGAAATTCTCCTTTTTAGTTGGGTCTTTTCCTGGTTTTGGTATCAGGGTGATGTTTGCTTCGTAGAATGTGTTGGGGAAGATTTTTTCCTCCTCAGTTTTTTGGAATAATTTCTGCAGTATGAGAGTAAGCTCTTCCTTGAAGGTTTGATAGAATTCTGGTGTGAAGCCATCCGGACCAGCGCATTTTTTGGTTGGAAGATTTTTTTATTGTTTCTATAATCTCAGTGCTTGAAATTGGTCTGTTTAGGAGCTCCATTTCTTCCTGGCTAAGTCTAGGGAGAGGGTGTGATTCCAAATATTGATCCATTTCCTTCACATTGTAAAATTTCTGGGCATAGATGATCTCTTGTATCTCTGTGGCATCAGTTGTAATTGCCCCTTTATCATTTCTGATTGAGGTTACTAGAGATTTTGCTTTTCTATTTCTAATTAGTCTGGCCAAAAGTCTGTTTTATTTATTTTTTCAAAAAACCAACTCCTTGTTTCATTAATTTTCTGAATGATTCTTTTGTTTTCAATTTCATTGATCTCTGATTTAATTTTGAATATTTCTTTTCTTCTACTGGATTTAGGGTTAGAATGTTCTTCTTTTTCTAATTCCGTAAGATGGCTTGTGAGTTTGTTGATGCGCTCTCTTTCTGTTTTTCGAATGTAGGCATCTAAAGCAATAAACTTTCCTCTCAGAATATCCCAGAGGTTTTCGTAGCTTGTGTAAACCTGCATTTTTATGCTAGGTTTGATGAAGAAGTAGACAGCCGGGGACAAGAATGATTGGATTAAAAAAGTATAATCATAAACTGAGGGGAATTTAGCTAGGCCTGTTTGTTCAGATTCTTCTTTGTGACCCTCTGTCTTCAAAGAGAAGGATGTTCCTTTCTTCTGGATATAGGGAAGTCTTACGGGTTTTATGACATGCTTTTAGGGAAAATTCAGCAAAATCCTTCCTAAGTTTTATGACCTACTTCATTAGAGAATGGGGAAGGTGAGAGTGATATTCCTGTTCCTACTGTTTTCTCAAATGCCAACATGCTATATTTTGGGGCAATGTGTTCTGAACCCCATTACTTCTTCCTTCATTTTCTTTTCATTCATTCAACATATGTTTATTGAGTACCTATCGTAGGTTGTGTATTGGGTGCTGGAGATAAAATAGAAAGCAAACCTTTAATAGTCAGGATTTGTGGCAGCAAATGACTAAAAGTCAAAACAGAAATAATTTTACTTCTTTAACTAAAAGGAAGAATGATGGCGCAGGGGTCTTACAGATAATTTGAATCAGGTACTTGAATATTATCAAAAATCATGATTCTTCAGATACTAGCTTTCTTCTCTCAGGCTGTCTTCATCATTGAGGCTCAAAGCATGGCCTTACAAAACGAATATTGGTCACTTCCTCTAGTTTTGTCACCAGAGCATCTGAGAATTGTTTCTCTAGTTCCAAATTTCTAAAATTCTACTGGACGGTTGCCTTGTGCTGCTGGTGCCAGGTCTCAGCAGTGGAAAAATTGCACTTAATAACCAGAGGGCTGGGTTACTATTATTGGTTTGTCTTTGATCACATGGCTACTGCTAAACCAATTATTTTGTCCAGAGAGGCAGAATTTTATAGGAAAATAGAAAATCCTCATAGACGTGTGTATATAGTTTGGGTGAGTGTCAAAAGCATTTCACAGGAAAATAGAATAAGTAAAAAATACTCACAGGTAAAACAGTGATGTCTTTTATAAAAGGACTCAAGGCTTCTGCACTAGATAAAGTTTAAAATCTAGTGAGGGAGATAAAATATAATAAAGTATGTAAATTAGAGAAAGTATTTAGTGCTACAGGAATTTGTAACATATATAGAGGGTGTCAAAAAATGTATACACATCTAAAGAAAGGAAAGAAATTTGTATTAAAATTGTAATACTCAAGACAAGTTTCATTTCTGCCGTTACAAGTGATATAAGACACAATATACAAGATAATAAATGTTATAGTATATATTTAGTATTACAATTTTAATATATTTTTTCTTACATAAAATGTATATATATACATATATTTTGGTACCCACTATGTATATAGGGGTGAGAGAAATCTTGGAGGAAGATTTTCTATTAATAAGATCATGAAGAAAAAAAATTTTTAATTATCTGTGATAAATGTTAGTACTGTAATGACTTTTTCTAGCATTTACAGAATGTTTTAGTAAAATTTCTTAGACACATTTATTTGGTGAACATGGCATATCAAATAATACTTTAAAAAGATTTTTTATTTTGGGCGGCACCTGTGGCTCAAGTGCGCCGGCCCCATATACTGGAGGTGGCAGGTTCAAACCCGGCCCTGGCCAAAAACTGCAAAATAAATACATAAATAAAAAACTTTAAAAAATAAAATTTTTTTTATTTTAAAATTTTATATTTTTTATTACAGGAGCTGTGAGAAAACCAGTCCATGTGAATATGAATAGAGACATAAAAATGCCCCTAAGAAATCATGATTTAGAACTTCCAATGTCGCCTCACTGCATACCTTCTAAACTCTGCCTTGATGATACAGAAAACAAGTAGGTTTTAGCTAGTATTTATATGTTAGGTTTTTAAAATGGGTATTATTAACTGTGTTATTCACTGGAAAAGTGCAAAGTGCTTACCTTCTAACTCCTCTTTTTGTTAGGCTAGCAGTATTATAAAACTATTAAGACGCTCATCGAATGACTGAAGTGTTTTGCACATGTAGTTTGGCTTCACTTATCATGAAAATATATTCTAGTATTAATGTAATTTTTAAAAAATTTAGTAATATTATGACCATAGAATGATTTTCTTAAGAGTTCTCTTTTCTGTGCTTGTGTAGAGCAGTATGAATTTTAAATATATAAAAAGACAGTTTTATTGCCATTTATATTTTTAACTTTAAAATTTTCTGTTCATTAGTATAAACTCTCAAAGACCAGGTAGTGAAGAAGAACCTGGCCCTGTTCAGGTGAGTTTTTTCAAAATTCTTTTAACAGTTGTGACAGGTCACCACATGATCTGAATTCTGAATATTGGGGGAAATTAGTTATCCCTTTAACAAAATAATTTCCAGTCTCTAAAATAATCCTTTTGAAAGGTTTTCAGTGTAGGAAACCTATACTGTTGTAAGAATATTTCAGTTGATTGCTTATGAAAATCCCTGTGGAATACTGAGAATGTGACTAGGTCTCTGTGTGCATAGCATCTGATTCTCCTTGTTACTTTGCTTGAGTTGCAAAGGACAGTTCATTTAGGGATTCTTTCTTTGGTTTAACCTGAGTATTTTATATTAGACTGTGATGTCCAGTCCTCACATTGATCCCAAGATAATATCTCTTTCAAAGGATAGCAAATAAACTTTTTAATCATTTAGAAAATAACAGATTATTATTAAAAGCTTGAAATTTTGATTAATGTCCAATGACATATTATTAACTGTCCTTTCTTTCCTTTGAATTGCCAGAGTTAAACTAGATGAGAAAGATAACGGCCATGAGAAAGATACTAAAATCTCTTGGAAATCTTGTCACTTGAAACGTGGATTAATGACACTCAGATTTCCTGTCAATAAAAGATGGCTTATTAGAATGGAGCTTGAGGGTGGAGGGGAGCAGCAGTTGAAAAAGGCAGAGGGAAAGGGGCTCTTAAGTATAATCTTAGTTGACAACTCTCTCATCTTAGGAAATTCTGCCAGCTCTGATGGTTTGTCATTCCGTATTGCAACTCATGCCCTTTTCACTTACTTTAATTTCACTGTTGTGACTTTCCTCAACTGTAGTTTATATTTTTTGGCAATATAAATGATTTTAGCTTTTTTCCCTATAGTCATCACAAGTCATGGACTCATGTAATATGTCTGAACCACAGTCCAACAGAATAGAAAACTGCAGTTTCACTCCACCGTCTTTTTCAGCGGAATTATCTTCATCTTCTAGCAGACATCTTCCAAAACTAAATTTAACTCCCAGAATAACACCTAGTACTCAGCAAGTTGCACATGAAAAAAAGCAGAATGAGCAGGTACCTTTGAATCACTAGTTCTTAGGACTTTATATTGCTGTATTTTTGTGATATAATCTTTATTCATGCATAAATGTAAAACATATGTTATGAATCTATATAGAAATAACAAAATTATATAATTTAAGGATAAATTATTAAAATTTCTCTCCTAATTTTTTTCTTAGGTCAAAAATTTAATTCTTGGCTCTGTAGAAGATTATGAATCCCCAAACTAGAATGTTCTTTAAAAAAGCTTGGAAATTATTAATTTCTTAGAAAATTATTGATAGCAAAATTGAAAATACTTCAGTGTGTTACATAGTAATTCACATTTATAATTCCTGTAAGTTATTAGTTACTGTCAAGGTGATTCAATATGCATGATAAAGGAAATATAAATAGCAACATACAGTCTCAGTGATGTCAAAGTAGTCTCTTAAAGTAAGAATTATGTTGGCTTGATTCTTTTTTTGATTTGAAAGATGACAACTTTTTATATGCACTGTAGTTAACACTATGTAAATATATTTATATGGAGGTATGTGGTGGTAAGATATTCATTCATTGTGTGCTCTAAATTTGAAAATAGAAAAATACACAAATGTTAAAATTCTAAAATATATCTGTTGTAGAACACACCTGGAAATGATCTTCTAAATTTATAGTGAGTTAAAAAATAAAATTATTAAAGCTTACTATACTAAATGTCTAATGGTAATAAGGAGAATGGTTATTAAACACTGTATTTTGTTACTGGAAATATTTAGTTTTGAATTTCTCCTCTATTTTTAGCATGCAGTGTTTTTTTTTTTTTTTTTTTACATTTCACACAAAGTTTACATTTTGTACCAAAGAGAGATTTTTTCAGGTTACATACTTATAGAATGTACCTCCCTCAAAAGTATAAGATAAGATTTCTAGTTGCAATTTATTAATTTATTTATGTATTTATTTATTTTTAGAGACAGAGTCTTACTTTGTCGTCCTTGGTAGAGTGCTATGGCGTCACGGTTCACAGCAACCTCCAGCTCTTGGGCTTAGGCAATTCTCTTGCCTCAGCCTCCTGGGTAGCTGGGACTAGAAGAGGTACCTGCCACAACGCCAGGCTATTTTTTTGTTGCAATTTGGCCACAGCTGGGTTTGAACCCACCACCCTCGGCATATAGAGCTGGTGCCCTACCCACTGAGCCACAGGCACCATCCCTTTAGCATGCAGTGGTTTTATACCATGTTTATATATGTATTATACATGAATTGATTTATAATTTATATTTTGTAAATGTATATTCTAGCTATATCTTATAGTGTATCATATTTATATATGTTATAATACATAGTTATATATAATGCAGTTTTATTGAAGTGTTTTTTAAGGTATGTTTTACTATTTCTCAGAGAAGATAAAATGAATATTCCAATGTGATATGTGCCATCTTTATTAATATAAGGACCCAATAATTTTTGAATGATACAATGAAAGATATTCAATTTGTCTATTCAGTTTATTTTATAGGACAAAACCTTCCTTTCTAGATTGGTTTGTTTATTACTCATCCTTGCTCTATTAGTTTATGGGATAGAAAATAAAGCACTGTATAATCTCTACTTAACTCTACTTAAACGATCTTCTTCTTGCCTATACATACTACAGACTGCAGGTTAATCATTAATTCTTGAGAGGTAAATGTTAATATCTTCTACTTAATATGGTAGAAGATTGAAAAAAGAAAGCTAGTCTTTTTCTCCAATCATAGTGTCACATTGTGAGATATTAGGGAAGTATTTAATAGCTTATTTGGAGGGATTTCAAGAGAAGTAAGAAGAGTTAAAAGGAAATTACAAAATACTAAAGAAAATGTGTAAGAAGAAAAAGTGTTTGGGGCTTTTGTATTGTATTGAGCCAATATGTAATATGGTATTCTCTTCTCTCTTGATGTGTTTGTTTCTCACTTCAAGGGGTGATGTGGTCTCTGTACCTCTGTCTGTCTCTCTTGAGACTGAGATGTATGAGTTAGCTGAGATATTAGTGTCAGATCTCTCTGACTTCAATCTCTCTGTTTTTTTTCACCAAAGACTCTCACTGTGTCTTTTTGTCTCCTACTCCTATTTTTCTGACTATTCTGTCATGGATTGTGTTGAGTCATTTATATGTTTTAAGGATTCTAAATCAGATATATTACATGTATAAATTATTTTTGGATAGATTATTATTAGGTCAGTATAAGTTATATGGCATCTTCCATATTAACAAATGGATTATTTCATCTGCTTTTCATAATAGTCTTTACACACTTACTCTATTTTGAATTGAATAATATTGATATTCAGAAAAATTAAAGCAGCAGTCTAAAATTACTCCATAAATGGAAGAACTGAGATAAGTACAACTACTTCATTAAGACAGACTGTTATTTTCTGTCAGAGCAATTTAACTTTTAGTTACTTTTGATCCTGGTGTCTTGAGTGTGTTTTGTTTTGTTTTGTTTTAATCTTTTAACTCTGAGGTAGTGGTTAGTTTACCATATCAACTATGTTATTTTAATCATCATTCAAATCCTAATATTAGTTTCTTTTTTGAAAAGTATTCATTTTATTTATTTATTTATTTTTTGAGACAGAGCCTCAAGCTGTCACCCTGGATAGAGGGCTGTGGCATCACAGCTCACAGCAACCTCCAATTCCTGGGCTCAAGCGAGTCTCCTGTCTCTGCCTCCCAAGTAGCTGGGACTACAGGTGCCCACCATAACGCCCGGCCATTTTTTGGTTGCAGCCATCATTGTTGTTTGGCGGGCCCAGGCTGGATTTGAACTCGCCAGCTCAGTTGTACGTGGTTGTTGCCTTAGCCTGTTGAGCCACAGGCGCCAAGCCTCATTTTATTTTTAATAAGGACTAACATTACTTTCTTTTAGACAAAAAAAAATACATTTTTTGAATGTAGTTATAGTTCA
This sequence comes from Perodicticus potto, assembly GCA_963574655.1. Lineage (NCBI taxonomy): Eukaryota > Metazoa > Chordata > Mammalia > Primates > Lorisidae > Perodicticus > Perodicticus potto. The sequence goes on from CAUYRH010116159.1 coordinate 31,822, forward strand.
CTTAAATAACATTTTATGTTAAATTATTTAAATTGTATGTACATTTACTATTTTGATAGTTTCTTTAATTTTTTTCAGCTTAATGTTAATGGTTCTGATTCATTGATTTGCACATTAAGTAAGAGTGAGAATATTTTCAGTCCATCATATGATTCAGCACAATTTGGAACATCATTTGAAAGATTAAACAGGTAAGCAGAAATGTTAAAGGTAGTAAAAAAACTGTATTAGTATTATGTATTTGCAATTATTAATTTTATTTTAAGAGACAAACTAAAGTGTATCACTTAATTTTTTCTTTTTTTTTTTTGAGATAGAGTCTTACTTTGTTACCCTTGGTAGAGTGCCATGGCATCACATCTCACGGCAACCTCAGACTCTTGGGCTTAAGCAATTCTCTTGCCTCAGTCTCCCCAGTAGCTGGGACTACAGGTGCCTACCACAATGCCCAGCTATTTTTTAGAGATGAGGTCTCTCTCTGGCTCAGACTGTTCTCGAACTTGAGAGCTCAGGTGATGCCCCTGCATTGGCCTCCCAGAGTGTTAGGATTATAGGCATGTACCACCATGCCTGACCCTGTATTACTTATTTAAAATAACTAAGTAATTAATTTATAACTTATACATTTATCTTTCATTTATTCAGTTTTAAAAATAATTTATAAAAAAGTATTGTGCACATTTTGTAATTTTCATGAATTATTTTTTTTTGCCTTATAAAATACTGATTTTTTCATATTTAGGAAGTTCAACAGAATCCCACTTTTATTTTCTAGATGTTTTTATATACAGTAGTTCTCCTTTATCCACAGGGGATATGTTCCAAGACTCCCAGTGGATGCCCAAAACTCCCACAGATAGTACTGAAACCAATATATGCTATGTTTTTTCCTATGCATACATATCTATGATAAAGTTGGACTTATAAGTTAAGTATAGTAAGAGATGATCTTTGATTAGTAATATAGTAGAACAGTATACTATAATAAACATTATGTGAACGTGGTCTTTCAGCATCTGTCTCTCTTTCTTTTTCTTTTCCTCTCAATATCATACTGTATCACCTATTTTTGGAACAAGGTTGATTGTGGGTACCTGAAACGATGGAAAGTGAAACTGTGGTTACTGGGTGAATACTGTAAACCAGGGGTATCCAACCTTTTGGCTTCTATGGGCCACATTGGAAGAAGAAGAGTTGTCTTGGACCACACATTAAGTACACAAACACTAATTTAAGCTTATTAATTTAACCTTTTTAAGCAAAAAAAAGTCTGTGCATAATTTTTGTGTTACTTGCCACCACAGATAAGCAAAAAATGTCCTCACATAGTAATCCTACTTAGGAAGTGGCTTGTTCAGAGAGTCTTTTAAAATCGTTGAGCAGGTCCTAAGTTTGCAATCACTAATATAGAAAATGTTCATTTCTAAGTAATAAAACATCTTTGGTTTGTTTGATATTTTTAAATAGAAAAGCAAAAGTGGGCCATTAAAACTAGCAGGACATTTGACATTGTATTTGAGAAACTAATGCATCAATTTCTGGTTTGTTGGAAATAGTTGTAATTCTTAGTTGTCAAGGTGCTCATCAGATATTTTGGTTCTAATTTTACTCTTCACGTGCTTTATTCCAAAAAATTGTTGTTTTCAATTGTATGTGCTGCCAAAAAGTGATGACATGAATAATGAGAGATTGTGAACTGGGGGATATGCCCCTGGGAAGATCGGATCTAGTCCAGTAAAGAGACATGATCAAATTTTTCTTTCAAGTTGAATGTCAAATTGCAGCTATATGCATTCCATTTTAAAATTGGCAGATAACGTATTATGTTGACTGAAACTTGCAAATGCACCAAAATATTATTTTCCCAGAAATCTTGAAATCTGTTTTCAGATTCTTGGATCAGATTGAAAAGCAAGGCTGCATAGTTTTTGCTGCTCACAGAACTGTGTTTAGCCATCCATGTTGAAATGTATAACCTTGTTTGCCTTAATATGAGCTTGCCATAATTTCAGTTTCATTTGAAATGCTATTATAGTTTGAAATATTTGTATCGATACATTGGTAATTAGTTTTCACATTGAAGATTCATGTTTAACTCATTTAATGAGCAGTTAAATCCACTAAAATGCTAAATTTGTAAGCTAGTTTTCATCATCAAGTTCTGGCACAAATTTAGTTTTTGATATCATAAATGAATTGGTAACTTATCATATATAAAATTTTTGAACATTTGGCCTCGACTTAGCTATCTTAATTCTGAAAAGTAACTGATGTTGCCATAGTCAGCATCAGTACTTTTAAGGAATTCCTGGAAAATCCCTTGGCCCTTATGACGTGGTCTTGGTGATGATTTGCATGACAACCTTTTTAAAAAAATTTTTGGGTGTAAATTTTCTTAATGTACAGTGCAGTGATACTTCATCAAACATGAGTTTTAGATGGTACTTTCATTGTCTTCTATTAATTTCTCTCTCTTTTACCTACCATTGCGGGGGCACCATCAGTAACTGTAATAAACATATTGACATTGGACAAAGAAAACCACTTTAACATATTTTTTACTGCTTATACAAATCTTTTGATTTAGTTATCTCATTAATGGCACTAGGGAAGCCATTTCTTCAGAGACATATATTTGTCATCAGTACCGCTAATAAAAATGGCAACTTACGCCATATTTGTAGCATCAGTGTTCATTTAGGAATTAAAAAAAATTTTTTTTTTTTAATTAAATCATAGCTGTGTACATTAGTGCAATCATGGGGTACAATGTGCTGGCTTCATATACAATCTGAAATATTTTCATCCAACTGTTTGACATAACCTTCATAGGATTTTCTTGTTTATTGTATGAAAACATTTGTATTCTGCATTTAGTAAGTTTCACCTGTACCCTTTTAAGATGCACCATAAGTGTGATCCCACCATTTACCTTCTCTCCACCCATCCTCCCTCTCCCCTCTGCTACCTTGCCCCTTTCCCCATATTCTTGTGCTATAATTGGGTTATAGCTTTCATATGAAAGCTATAAATTAGCTTCATAGTAGGGCTGAGTACATTGGATACTTTTTCTTCCATTCTTGACATTCTTTGCTAAGAAGAATGTGTTCCAGCTCCATCCATGTAAACATGAAAGAGGTAAAGTCTCCATCTTTCTTTAAGGCGGCATAATATTCCATGGTATACATGTACCACAATTTATTAATCCATTCGTGGATTGATGGGCACTTGGGCTTCTTCCATGACTTAGCAATTATGAATTGGGCTGCAGTAAACATTCTGGTACAGATATCTTTGTTATAATGTGATTTTTGGTCTTCGGGTATATACCAAGTAAAGGAATTATAGGATCAAATGGCAGGTCTATTTTTAGATCTCTGAGTATTCTCCAAACGTCTTTCCAAAAGGAACGTATTATTTTGCATTCCCACCAGCAATGTAGAAGTATTCTCTTTTCTCCAACATCTCTGATTTTGGGATTTTGTTATGTGGGCTAATCTTTCAGGAGTTAGATGATACCTCAAGGTAGTTTTGATTTGCATTTCTCTGATGATTAAGGATAG